>JAEIFJ010001734.1:0-42852 GCA_018903435.1 Leucophenga varia
GGCGGCACGCATGTCATGCGCTGTAATGAGCCTGGTCCGCTCTTTGCGAAGGCCATGAAAGATTTCTTTTCTCTCAGTTTGGATTCGTCATCTTCGATTTTACAAAAATGAAAATAAACGTAATTTCCTCAAAATTTGGGCACAAAACAATAATAACAATAATTCGAATATATCGAATTTTCGCATCAAATATAGTTTTTCTGCGGGGTGTTGTTTTCCATTACTGTAATATGAAGAAAACTGTGGCCGAGGATTATCAGAATATTAGTAGTAGTTTACGTCGCTCTATCTGGAAAATCGTATCGAAAGAGGTTTGGTCGCTTTTAAAGTGGTGATTTTGATGTGAATGACAAAGAACATCAAGGTCAACCGAAAATAGTTGAAGACGTAGATTTAGAGGCATTACTCGATAAATACCCATGTTATACGCCACAAGAAGTTTCAGATTTATTGAAGTTGATCAAGCAATCATTTCCAGGCATTTTAAAGCTTTCGGAATGACCCAAAGGCAAGAAATTAAGTGCAGTACGAATTGAAGCCGAGTGACTTTGAGAGGCGATTTTTCACCGGTAAACAGCTGATTGAACGGCAGAAAATGAAAATTGTTACTGGCGATATAAAAAGTGGGTCCATTACGAAAACTCATTTACCCGACCAGTCACCAACATTCTCCAGACATCGCTCTTTCGGTTATCACCTCTTCCGGTCGATGAATCATGGCATAGCCGAGCAGCGGTTCAATTTCAATAGTGTACATTGGTGGACATTGAAATAATTATTGAATTCAAGGTCGAAATACTTCGCGAAAAGCATGGTGCCGTTGAGCATCACAAACGAAATAATTGATTTGAACGACGCGAATACTCCGCCATATTTCTGGATGTCGCAGTTCGACGGGCTAAAGTACAAAATTTATTAATGACTTCCGCAAAACATCTTAGCAAAAGGGTATTTGTGGTACGGGAAAATACACATATTTCTTAACAATTCCAAATTAAGGCTGTGTACATTAAGGCAGTATTGTTGCCCCAACTTTTACGTTCTGTACACATCACATATACCAATGGCTTAAGGCCTCAATATCTCTATATTTGCTTACGATACTGCTATACAAGCGAGTAGAAAACTGTCTCTCTATTTGGCACATCTCGAAGAGTGGCTGTCCAATTGGCGCATAAAAGTAAACGAGTAAAACGAGCTCCCATGGTACATACGAAATGAAAACATTCACGATGGCCTTGGCGTCCCACTTGTGAAATCTGAAATTAATCGCATCATACTCATCTATAACGATAAACTAAATTATCATCCGAATTCAATTGCAAGATCTCTTGTACGAGAAGCCATTCAAGCTCGACTCAGGCGAAATGGCTTTCCCAGCCCAATGATTTTCTATAGTCCCGCTATACCCACAGACGCTTGCATATTTAAGGCTTAATGTGTAGTGATTAGATATAAGAGTTTAAATAGTATTCTTTGTATCTAGATATAAAAAAGATTCAATGAATAATATAAAATAAAATTGGTCTAAAACTGATTTTGTATTAAATTTTATTTAAAAATACTAAACAAATTAAATATATTCTTAAAAATTTAAAAATTCGAGGTCCGATTTGGACCAATTTTAAACTGAAGATTTGGCATGGTATAAGAAACATTTGAACCATATTTGAAGCCATTCGCTTTATAAATACACTTTTATACCCGCCACACATAGTGTGAAGGGTATATTCAGTTTGTCTGAAAGTTTGTAACGCATTAAAGGAGGCATCGAAGACCCCATAAAGTATATATATTCTTGATCATCTCGACGAGACGAATCGATCTAGCCATGTCCGTCTGTCCGTCTGTCCGTCCGTCTGTCCGTCCGTTCGTCTGTTTGTTTCTTCGCAGTTTATTTGGTCAGTTTAAAAGATATTAAGCTGAAATTTTGAACTTAAGCTTTTTCTCGAACGACTAAAACAAGCATGGAATGAAAGTGCCACGCCCATTTTTAGGTATAGCCCCCCATACAAACTTACCTTTTTTTAGGTTATTTGTATGAAAATAGCTTTTATTCATGAATGTATTCACTCCGAATTGGGTAAAAATACTTCTAATGTCTTCTAATGTCAAAACTAACGTGCCACGCCCATTTTTAGGTTTAGCCCCCATACAAATTTACCGCCTCCCGAACTTTTTAAAGTTTCCCGATCCCGCCCCGATCCCGATCCCGAAAGCGGGACCCGCGGGATCGGGCGGGATTTGCGGGATTCCCGCCCGACGCCCATCTCTAATAGGTACTATGGCTACTTTTAGTGTAGTTTCCTTGTATTAGATTCTTCTAGATTAAAAAGGAAAAAAGTTAGTAAGCAGAAGAATTTAAGTTCCAAGTTTGGTGGCTTTTGTCTCAGAAATAATCATTGAATTGGTTACTAATCCCACTGTACAAATTTTATTGCATTGTAAAAATTGCGATGAAAATATTTTCCGCTCTGTGATAAAGATTTTTTAGTAATGTTAAAATTATATTTGTTTACTCATTTTCAAATAATATTTTGAGTTGCTGTGATAAGAGTCGTTTCAATAAGTTGTAATGTTGCACCTCAAAATGGATATTTATAATGATTTATTTTTTGTCTTCCTTTTGAAATGATACAGATTTCGGTATTTGTGGGCGTATTTATCATTTTATTGGAAAGCATATGATCCACTTTCGACACCCCCGTTTCGCATAAAGTGCTCTTTTAAAAGTTGTTTGACACCACAAATGCCACAGAGTTGTCGTCGTTAAGTGTTCGCTGGATAACGCATTCAGTCGTTCATAAAATCAGCGAACCAAAAGGAACCATTTGCCCGATTTACGCTAACAACAAATATTGCAGCTGCAACCACAACAACAACAGCAACAACAGCAACAATTGCGCTAAAAAATAAAACAGATAGAAAAAATAAGCAGACATGTACCAAAGTCAAAAAAAGACGGACAGACAGAATTGAATGACCGCACCCAACTACAAAAATGGTATCCGGTATTTTTTTTCAGCGCAAACTGCAATCGGTTTTGGCTCCATTGCTGTTGTTGTTGTTGTTGTTGCTGTTTGAAGTGGGCGGCGAAGGCGTACTTGGTCAACGTGCAATAATGCAAATATTGACTTGCATTACATTGTTCTAAATGGGCGAATAGACAATAGAAGTGAAGTGAGGCGGCATTTAGAATCTGTCCGCATTCAACATTTTGCTTTCGCATTGTTTGACTTCTCTCAACAATCGTGCAAATGTCCTGCAGCCGCGGTAACCCGATTTTCCTAATGGTCTACTATTTGCTTAGTAGCGTTATTGATATAGACCATTCTAAATATGAGTAGCGTAGCAGTATAAAATGTACACTGCGGATACAGTATGCGGATGTTTACTTACATAGATTGATCATGAATTTTAACTGCAAGTTATATGTACTTTTATACTCAGCACAAAAAAAAAAAAAGTGTTCATGGAAAATAATTTTTGAAAGTGCTTTAATTCAAACATTAATAACTAAATTAATAAATGAATAAACTCATTTTTTTATACCCGCCACACATAGTGTGAAGGGTATGTATATTCAGTTTGTCTGAAAGTTTGTAACGCATTGAAGGAGACGTCGTAGACCCCATAAAGTATATATATATTCTTGATCAGCTCGACGAGACGAATCGATCTAGCCATGTCCGTCTGTCTGTCCGTCTGTCTGTCCGTCTGTATATTTCTAAGCATCTTTTTCGTTGAAGATATAAAGATATTAAGCTGAAATTTGGAACTTAAGCTTTTCTCGGCAACGACTATTATGAGTTCGAAAATTAGAGTGCCACGCCCATTTTTAGGTATAGCCCCCATACAAACTTACCGTTTTTTTCCGATTTTTTGTATAAAAATTGTAATTATTTATGAGTGTATTCGCTCCCAATTGTGTAAAAACATTTCTTTTGTCATCCAGTGTCAAAACCAAAATGCCACGCCCTCTTTTAGGCATAGCCCCCATATAAACTTTCCATTTTTTTCGATTTTTCCGATTTTTTGTAAAAAAACTAATTATTTATGCATATATTCACTCCAATTTGGCTAAAAACATTCTAATGTCATCCAATGTCAAATCAGATGTCCCACGCCCATTTTTTTGGCATAGCGCCCATACAAACTTTCGGACCATTTTCGATTTTTTGTATGAAAATGGTTATTATTTATTCATGAATTTACTCCATATTGGGTAAAAACTCTTCCAATATCATGGTGCCACGCCCATTTCCAGGTGTTTCTTGCATACAACCTTTCCGCCCGTTTCCAGATATATTCGAGAAATATGTTGTTATACATATCTGTATTTTTAGCTCAAAATTTTAAATTAATGTTGTGTGTAAATTTAGGTGACCACTGATGATGACACATAAACTATTTAAAGATTCGTGTGACGGGTATTTAAGCTTCGGTTCTACCGAAGTTAACGTTTTTTCTTGTTATAGTTTAAATGTTAACCAGGGGCTTAGATAAAATTTCGGGATGGATTTGGTCAAGTTTGTATGGGGGTTGTATATTATATTAGCCCTAATCTTATACTATCAGTAGTGTATACTTCGGTAGGTATTAGAAGTGATTTTACCAAATTTTAATTAAATTTATTCAGAAGTAATAGGTGTCTTCAAACTTAAAAATAGGCGAAAGGTTTGAAGGAAACCTACGCCTAAAAAGGGAGTGGCATAGTGAAATATTAAGAAATTTTATACAAAAACTCGAAAATGGGCGTTAAATTTGTTTCGGAGCAATGCCTACAAATGGGCCTGGCAGCTTGGTTCGGACATAAAAAAGGGTCAGGTCTATATCTTTAAAACTTTCTGAGAAAAACGTATTGCAACAGACAGATGGACATGAAATACTTGATTCGTCTTAAGGACCTGATCAGGAATAAATACATATACTTTATAGGGCCTCCTTTAATGCGTTACAAACTTTCTGACAAAATTATAGTATACCCGCCACAATACACACATATGTGTGACCGGTTTAAAAATCAAAAAGAGAAAATTCTAGTATGTCAAAAAATTCTATTTAACTGTACCTACAACCTACACTTAGTCCTATCCAATAAATTTTTTAAAATTTTTTTTTGTCTCACCGTGTTATTAACCATTTGATCCGCCATTTTGAACTTTTGAAATATGACTTCAGATTTTGTAATCAAAACCCCCCAACCTCGAGTACCAAGTTTCAAGAAAATTCAATCTCTCAATTTGCCTGGGGTTTAAAGAGTTTATTAAAAAAGGGTTATTTTAGTGATTTTGAGGTTAGGGCTGAACTTAGACGTGTAGGGCTAAATCTAATGGTAGATTCGAATTTTGCGCATAAAAAAATACATAGAAATATGTAGGTCTTGTAGCCAGATCCGGGTTCTTTTTTTTTTGTTCTTATGGGTCTGTGTTATAGAACACCTTTACAAACCGAACGCACATATGGAAACCAAACCCAAGTTTTGAAACATATTCTTTGGCATTTTTTATGATTTAATTTATAAAATATCATAACGCCATGTTTACACTACAAGCGTTAGCAACAAGAAACTTACAATTTCGTTTTAACTTCTTTAAAATTTATGAAAATCTCTTCAGTCTTCTTATCCTATATGAAGCTACATTAAACAATTTAAATCGGGAACTTCTTCTCAATTTAGAACTTTCATTTTCATTAATTACTCCATTCAAATTAAAGTTGCTCGTTGTAAATTGTTGTTCAACTGTTTAAATTTGTTGTATCAAATTGTTAATTTATTTTAATTAACAGACAAAAATTTATTGAAAGCAAAAATGTAAAATGTAAAAAAAAAAAAAAAAAAAAGTAATGAAATTGTGACAAGTTCAGAGTGAATAAAGTGAAGCTGGTATCAGATCTGTCTATCTTTCTGTCCGTCCGTCCGTCTGTCTTGTCCGTTTGTTGTCGGACATTCCAATTGGTCTTTTGTATGGTTTGGATGCAATGCTCTTTGATTGTGACACATGTCAATTGTATTCACACTCACACATACACACAAACACACACAGACAAAGTTTCATACGCATGGTTCGACGATTGTCAGTCGTCAGTTTACAATTAAAAATTGCATGGAATATGCAAACTCAATGAGTAGTGCAGTTACTTTGCTCCGCTCCTCTCCAAGTGCAGTCGTCGTCAGTATCACTAGATACTCACTCAACGAGTCCAACTGTATTATTTGTTCAGTTTTTTCTCTGTACTCTATCATTTTATTATTTTTCTTTTTTTTTTTTGTTGTGTGGCTCGTGACAATTGTTCACTTCCACTAGCAATGATCCATAGTAAATTTGCTCATCCAACTGGCATCTGCCCCTGACATCTCCCGCACCGTATTGTCACAATATTGCATTTGAATTCGCGCATTGCTCGCTTTGTATTTTTAATTAAACGACAAACAGAAGAAAAAAATAATAAAAAAACTTTACGAACTATCCATACGCCATACGCCGTCATTCGTCATCAATTCGGATCAGTTGAATTTATTTTATGTTGAGGTTTTTATTTTTTGTTTGTTTTTTTTTCCATTGTTAAAGACTGAACTTTTGTATGAATTCAGTCGCCACAAGTTTAAGCAAAAAAAACCAAATGACATACTACCAGAACGAGTATGTAGGCGCTAGTACTTGTTGACAAAAAAATATATATACATATATACAATCTATATATATAAAAATAAGTCCCAAGTTCAGTTGGTGATCGATGGACGCGAAAACTACTGGACGGATTTTCACGAAATTTTGCACACAAGGATGGTTTAGGGCAAAAAAAATTGTAAAATGTAATTTTGACTTGAAGCTGGGCTCATTTGAAAGATGATTAAGAAACATTTTTAGCGTTTAAGGTGTTCAAGGGATTTCCCGGAATTTGGACCTGGGACCTATATGTGGACCCAATATAGATTTTTTAACCAATTTTTTTATTTTTATTACAGGTGAGCACTTAGACGGGATTTTAGAAATTTTTGACCCGGGGCCTAATGAGAACCTTGAAAAAAAAAGTCATACATTTGGATTGAATAAACGTAGAGACTTGAAACTGGGCGTATTTGAATGATGGTTAGTCGTGTTTATGGGATTTCCCAAAAATTTGAACCGACATTTTTGAACAATTTATATTTAGCCACCAAAGAGAAGCAAAAAAAAAAAAAAACGAGGAAAAACGTTAACTTCGGTGGAACCGAAGCATAAATACCCGCCACACGAATCTTTGAATAGTTTATGTGTGATCATCAGTGGCTTATATACATTTAAAAATATATAGACGAAAATAATTAATTTTTCATACAAAAGTTCAAAAATAATCGGTTAGTTTGTATGGGGGCTATATATAAAAATGGGCGTGGCCTCTTGGTTTTGAAATTGGATGATATAAGTAGTGTTTTTACCCAATTTGGAGTAAATAAATTCATAAAAAATACCAATTTTTATTCAAAAATTGGAAAATGGGCGGTAAATTTGTATGGGGCAATACCTAAGAATGGGCGTGGCACCTTGGTTTCGACTTTAGATGACAATAGAAGAGTTTGTACCCAATTTGGAGTGAATACATGCATAAATAATACATATTTTCATACAAAAATTCAGAAATTTTCGGTAAGTTTGTATGGGGGCTACACCTAAAAATGGGCGTGGCAACTTGATTTTAACATACAAAGTAGTCGTTGCCGAGAAAAGCTTAAGTTCCAAATTTCGGCGTAATATCTATATATCTTTATCAAAAAAGATGCGTAGAAGTAAACAGACAGACAGACAGACGGACAGACAGACAGACGGACATGGCTAAATCGATTCGTCTCATCGAGCTGATCAAGAATATATATACTTTATCGGGCCTACGACGTCTCCTTCAATGCGTTACAAACTTTCCGACAAACTGAATATACCCTTCACACTATGTGTGGCGGGTATAAAAAACGCGAGCAAAGCCGCGGGTACCTACTAGTACATATATATATATATATATATATATATACGCATATATATAAATTTATATAAAATAAATTAAAATAAACAAAAAGTTAACGGTAGAATCGAAACTCAAATACCCTTTACACATATTTTTGAATAGTTTACTTATGATCATCAGTAGCTTAGGTAAAATTTGGAGATATGATGGCGGTATGGTCCAATACTATAAAAGCTTAGACCCAATAATGTGGTCATAATTTAAGATAAAGACAGACATAATAATTTTTTGAAAAAATTTGAAAATAATTGTTAAGTTTTTATGGTGGCTATAATTAAAAACGGGCGTGGCACCTTCATTATAACGTTGGACGATATATGATAACATTCACATATAATAACTATTAACCAGGTTCCTATTTTCGAAATGATTTTGTTTCCAAATGTATTCTTATAATCTTATTATTCTCAATCAGTTAAAAGCATAACAATATGGGAGTTTCTGCGTGATCGGAAGTCTTCGTTTTATTTGTGTTAAAATGCCAAAACTGGTTCGTGTGGTACATCCACAGAATTTTATAAGTTTATTTTTTATGGCTCTTGTTGAAGTCTCACAGCTTATATTATTATGCATAAACTGTTTGAGAATCATAAGATTATAAAAATTTATTTTAAAAGTAAATCAATAAACTTTAGTTTTTTTTTATTATAACGGGAACAGTTGAAAATGCTTTTGGCGGAGCCATTATGGATAAGGAATAAGGGATTGAGATGGAAAATAAATAAAAAGTAAAAATTCACATGAGTGTGTAATTGCCTGCCATGAGGGAGACTGCGAGAGAAGCCTTCTTATACTGGAGCTGTTGATTTATATAAGAGTTGCTTAATCTTGTAATTTCCTGGTATACCCAGGGTACCCCGAGTTCCTCGTTTATCTCTTTGTTGGTGTGAAACACATCAGCGTTTGACATAATCCTCAGCGCCTTGTTTTGAAATATTTGAATAATAGAAAAGTTACTCATGCTGGCAGTGCCCCAAATTGGGAATCCGAAGGTCAATACCGGCTTTATTATTGCTCTATAGACTAGAGCTTGCTCTGCTTGAGAGGTTCCCTTCATCCGATAAGCCAAAAATGTTTTGTTAACCTTTCATTGAGCTGTGCCTTTTTGGTGAGAAGGTGAGGACATCAAGTTAACATTCAGTCAAGGCCCAAGATACTTGGCTGTAGCGCAGCATGGAATTGTTGCTCCGTCGAGATGAACTTGGTGACAGTCCCCCCAAGTGATTTCAAAAATGGAACCCTCGGTGGGTGGTAAGTTTGCATGGGGGCTATGCCATAAAATGGGCGTGCCAACTTGGTTATGACATACAAACAACCTAGGGTCAAAGAGAATCTAAAGTTTTAATACTATCTTTGTAACCAATCGAATAAAGCGCATCGCAACAGACAGACAGACGGACACACAGACGGACATAGTTAAATCGATTCGTCTCATCGAGCTGATCAAGAATATATATATTTTTATAGGGTCTCCGTTGGCTTCTTTCATGCGTTACAAAGTTTTGGGCAAACTTATAATACCCATTCACACTCGTTATGTGACTGGTCTAAAAAAAGTGCAAGAAAACAGTTACGCATACAAGCTCGAATGTATTTCATCTGAGTACTATGTGCCATTTTTTTTTTTTCGATTTTGATTATTTTGTTAAGTCGCACACTCATTCATTTATTAATCGGCAGCGACGTCATCGACATTATCGCTGTTTTACTTAAATCCATTCAAGCGTAAAGCTCTGTGGTCACCCGCCACCTTTGGCGGCACGATCCAATCGACTGGTTGCTCTGGTTGTGCGCTGCTCTACTCGAGAGATCTAAAGATTTTTTCCGCACCCAGTTTTATTCGAGCGAACGTTTGGACTGGCTTGGCTTTCACAAAAGCCTTTGTCACCAACAATTGCGGTTATGACATGCGAATAATGAAATTGCCTGCGACAGTTGAATGTGGACATTGCTCTATGTTCTGCCGCATACGTTACACGATTTGATTGAAATTTAACTAAAGAAATCTTAATTGAAATTCAGTTTAGAATATATAATATAAAATTAAATCTGAAATAAGTTTTAGTTATATTGTATCTACAAAAATCGTTGGTACACGAGTACATGATGTGCTCAGGATAAACGTTTTTGTTTTTGTACATAAGAACCTCACTCTACGACTCAAATCGTTTAAATTGTATTATTTTTCAGGTCAAACAGTTTACGAAAAATGTTAACCAAAAGATTTATAAAAATTCTACGACTAAAAGGTATATCCAAAACTACTTAAGGGTTTATTAGGGTACACCCATATAGAAGTTAATTTAGTACAATTTGAAAAAATCTTAGTGTTTATGTTTTTGTGATGAAATAACCTTAACTTAGATATTTTAAAAATAATTAATTAAACCATTTTTAAAAAAGTAACTACCTCTCAAACGCTGTACAGGTCAGCTGTTTAGAAGTATCCACTCTCTAAATATAAAGTAATACCTGAAGAAAGTCCAAAAAGCAGGTTTTTGAGGATATTTCGAGATCAGTTCGTCAGAAAAATGTTTGGTGCCCATTTTTGGTATCCGAAGTAAATGGGAATATATATGAATCTATGAGAGAGCCTTCGACAAGGTCAAAACTTGTAAGCTTGTATTTTTATAGGAAATTACCTAAAAACTCAGCCAAGGAAAATATGGCTTAAATTTTAGGAAAAAAATTACGTCTTGTAACTAAGGGTATGGAAGACTAAAATTTAGGTAAAACATTTAGATATAAATTTTTCTATAACTTAGGCATTTCATGGCTTATGATTAAGGTAACAAAATGAAGCACAAAAAATATTAGATGACACTTTCGGTGATTTTTTTTACAGTGACTTAAAAATCACTATGTCGCACTGCGACTGAAGGTAGTGATTTACGATTTTGTTGTTCCTCAGTGAACATGATCAGTTATCGGCGATTTTGTGCATTGCTCTACGCGAATAGTGAAACTGCTCATTTATCAGTGATTGGTGCTTTTATCATTCTTCACGAATCGTTCATATTCGCTTGAACACCGAACCCGTACAAATTCGTTGGTACATTAACCAGTCACTTGATTCGTCAAAACGAAACAAAAACGTGCAATTCACTGAAAGTGCGGCGTATCGAGACGATGCAATGGTGAAAGCGCGATTGCAACTAAAATATTAATAGGAAACGAAGTGAATTGTGACATTTTTTATACAAAAACAAGGAAAACGTTAACTTCGGTGGAACCGAAGCATAAATACCCGCCACACGAATCTTTGAATAGTTTATGTTTTAATCATCAGTGGCTTATATATTATTTATAAATATATAGACGAAAAAAAATTAATTTTTCATCCAAAAGTTAAAAAAAAAAATCGTTGAGTTTATATGGGGGCTATACATAAAAATGGGCGTGGCATCTTGGTTTTGGAATTGGATGATATAAGAAGTGTTTTTACCCAATTTGGAGTAAATAAATTCATAAATAATACCAAATGGATAATGGGCGGTAAATTTGTGTGGGGGCTACACCTAAAAATGGGCGTGGTACTTTGTTTTTGATATCGGATATCGTTAGAAGTGTTTTTTATTCAATTTTGAGTGAATATATTCATAAATAATACCTATTTTTATACAAAAATTCGAAAATGTGCGGTAAATTTGTATGGGGGCTATACCTAGGAATGGGCGTGACACCTTGGATTCGACTTTGGATGACATAAGAAGAGTTTTTACCCAATTTGGAGTGAATACATGCATAAATAATACCTATTTTAATACAAAAATTCGACTACTTTTGGTAAGTTTGTATGGGGGCTACACCTAAAAATGGGCGTGGCAACTTGGTTTTAACATACAAAGTAGTCGTTGCCGAGAAAAGCTTAAGTTCCAAATTTCGGCGTAATATCTATAAATCTTCATCAAAAAAATGCGAAGAAATAAACAGACAGACAGACGGACAGACAGACGGACATGGCTATATCGATTCGTCTCATCGAGCTGATCAAGAATATATATACTTTATGGGTCTACGACGTCTCCTTCAATGCGTTACAAACTTTCCGACAAACTGAATATACCCTTCACACTATGTGTGGCGGGTATAACAAAAAGAATAATGCAAAATGTTTTTGACAAGCTCTCGTTCAAAACAAGTGTGACTAACTTAAACTGGAAATTGCAAAGCAACCAAGGACACAAATGTTTTTCGCAAATATTATTTTGTGCAATTACAATTTTAACAATAAAAGCAATATTTTATATTAAATTAAAACAAATTCGATTTGTTGTGTTGGTGTAGCAAAACAGTTCAGTTAACGGCGATTTTGTGTTTATATTCGCGAAGAGAGAACCTGTTCACTAATCGCTGTTTGTTTTTTTGCAAACTGCGCTTTTGTCACTGTTTGCTGTCACTGCGATTTGCAAGTCGCAGTCGCTAAAGAAACTTCGACTCAAAATCACTCTTTTTTGCCAACACTCAGTTGTCAAAGAACTCAGTTGTTCGAAAGGTTTGACACTGGGCTGGAGAATTCTCAACTCTGTAACTGTACATTTAAAAATTTGAAAAAAAGTACACTCATGAAGGTTCTGAAATTATAATGGTTCAATAGTCGAATCTTAACTTTACGTGGGTGTGGCCTCTCAACACTGGTAAGACAAAAACTGACCATAACTTTACGACGGAGCGCTTCAGAAAATATTCCAGGTGATATTTTAATAAGTAAATCAAAAACGTAATAATCAATTATGACTAATCAATATTCTTATTCATAAATACTTAAGTAGTATAAAATTTATCTAAATGAATAATGTCTTGAATTATTAACGCACAACTTACGCAATAAGCACTTAGGCGCCTATGCATGTATTCAAATATTTACTTTACACTTTCCGAAATGCAATATTTGCATTTGTATCCTTTATGTGTATCCAAGCGTGTATTTCTGTCAAACAAAATCTATCCATTTAAGTAATTATGCCCGAAGGACATAAACCATTTTGCAAACGAAGCAAAACCAAATCAATCGATTCGATGCTAAAAACAATTAAAAATTTGTAAAATAAATTTGTTTCTCTTGAACTTTATAAACTAGTTTTACAAACACTTTTTCCTACATTTAATTCCATACAAGACCAGCAGCAGCATGCAGCAAAATAAAATTTACATTTAAAATAAAAGATTGAAACAGAAAATGTGTTTTTGTTAGTAAAACCAACAAATCGATGTTAAGGCGTTGTCATTCAGGTGAGAGCTACACTTAACTCACTTTTCGAATAGATTTTGAACATTGTTCAAATTTGGCATTTTGTTGCATTTGCAGTTATCCTTTGAAAGGAAGCTCAAGCAAATATATATAATATACTCGAACTGCATAAAATACACACACCGAAACGATGAAATGTATCTGAAATAGTTTCCTGTGCTTTTTACCACTCGAACTCGAACTTAAACAGACTAGATATAAAAATGTGCTACATATTATAAAAAAAGTATCCTCTGGTCAAATCTTTTCCTTTGTTACATTGCTGTCGCTGCATTTTTGTCAGGCTGGCAAGTTAAACGAGTCCTGTTCAAAATAAAGTTTTTATTATGTGCAATAAATTGGAAATTATTTTGCTTGTTTTGCATTTTTAATCAAAGGACTTAAACAAGTGCGAGAGTTTTAAATAGTTTGGGGTAAAAAGAATGCAAACAACTTCAAACAACAACAAAAAAATGTTTTTATTTTAGAATTTTATTATTTTTTTTTTTTTAGAGCAAATAGTTACTTAACTTTTTAGGTACTTTTAAAAATGAAGTACCACACCACACAATGTGGAAATTCTAGCCAAATAAATTCAGATAAATAAATGTTTTTTTAAATATTCGTGTATATTCTACACATTTATATATAGGTAAGTGGAAAACAATTATGAACCATTTTTAACCTTCTAAAAACAAAATATTTGCTTGTTTGTGCAGAGGAACAGTGCTGAGTATAATTATTTACCAAAAATATTGTGTTTAACTCAAAATCAGACATTAAAAAATATTTCGCCGGCTTATAGCCAAAGAAGTACTTTGTGGGGCGGTTACTTGAAAACACCAGTTCTAATCCCGCACAAATTCAGCTTCAAATGGTCACAAGTTTGATAAAAATAACGATAAAAACCAAGCTTGAATCTTGATTCGTATACTTTTGAAGCTTCCAAAACTTGAAAATTAAAGTCCTACCAAATTGTTTTCCCGGAGAAAATGTAAAACCAATTTTCGGGTTTCAATCTTTAACTTTTTCTAAATTCCTAAGAAAATATACTTCTTCTAAAAAACAACTTTTTCCATGTTACTCATAAATTTTGCGTACTTTTAAAAACTGTACTCTAGATGAGCACATTAAACATTAACTTCGGTGGAACCAAACCTTACATACCCGTCTTACGAATATTTAAAGAGATATGTATGTGTGATCATCAGATGCTTGGATAGAACTTCGATATGGGAATCAATAGTCTGACACAACTCAAGTTTATACACAAAATTGATATCAAACTTTAAGCTTAATATAGAGATATATTAATAATTTTCTTGAAAATATCAGAAATTGAGAAGTTAGTCTGTATAGGGCTATACGTTACAACGACCTGATCCATATCAAATCGTTTTTTACCGTATTTGAAGAGATTACATTCATAAATAACATATATTTTCATACAAAAATTCAAAAAAGGGCTGTAAGTTTTTATGGGGCTATACACAATGTATACAGCAGATATGCCAACCATCAGTGATCCTATAATGGTCACTGCCACTTAAGCCGATGACACCGCCTTTTTAGCCAATGATAAGTCCTCACCTCGTGGCGTCCAGCATAATCCAAACTCAGCTGGACCGCCTAAACATATGGCTAAAACGGTGGAATATCGTAGTCAACCCAGACAAATCCACACACATTACGTTTGCCCTGAGAAGAGGAGACTGCCCTGCCGTCAGTCTAGATGGCGTTGCCATACCCAGCAGCGTCACTGCAAAGTACTTAGGCCTGGTATTGGATAGGCGCTTAACCTGGAGTAGTCATCTCTCACAAAAACGTTCCCAGTTGAACGAGAGGTTGCGCAAGCATCTGTGGCTACTAGATAGAAGGTTCACCATCAAACTAAGGGTCAAACTCCTTCTTTACAAAGCCATACTTAAACCTATGTGGACGTATGGCATAGCACTCTGGGGCACTGCAAAGAGAAACAACAGGGAAAGAATCCAAGTCTTCCAAAATAAGGTTCTGCGCATTATTTCTGAGGCGCACCCATATCATACCAATGCAGAAATCCACCAGGAACTAGAGACCCTCTCATAAGCCAGGAGGTGGCTAGGCTCACTAAGGCATACCTGATAGACTAGACAACTATGTCAACCCTCTGGCCATCAACCTGCTGGATAACAGTACTACGACTCGGCGACTGAAGAGGTTAGACCCCCTGATTTGCCACTCACATAAACTTTTAAATCCTCCTCCATCACTCCCCCACCCCTTTATAAACCCCAACAACAACTCCCAAGTCATGGAATACTTTATAGAAAGTCAATGTTATGCAGTAAAATTCGCTGATAGTCCCCTTTAAACAAAAAAAAAAATACATAAAAATGGGCGTGGTACGTTGATTTTGATATTGGTCGACATAAGAATTGTTTTTCCGACAATTTGAATATACCCGTTTACAAAATATGTGACGGGAATAAAAAAAATACACACATATGATCTGTAATGGTATATATGGGAATTCACAGAACCCAGTGCGCTCTTTTGACAGACAGTATTTGCTTATTTTTTTATACAACAATAATAAGTACAATTAGTTCTGAATATAAGTAAACAAAATCGGCCCACGAAGTTAAAAAATATATTCAACTAGTTCAAAAAATTAGAGATGTGACAACAAAAACAAGGAACATACTGTCACGATATTTTTGAAATTTTTCGCAGACAGACAGACGAGCGGACGGACGGACAGAAATATATAGCTAGTTCGATTTTAGGATCTATCTAGGGTCTATCTAGTCTCTCCTCGCGTTACTTTAAAAAAACTTCGAAAATTCGTAGTATGAAAATAGATAGAAGGAGAGGCTAGATAGACCCTAGATAGACCCTAGATAGACCCTAAAAGTCGAACTAGCTATGTCTGTCTGCTGCATGCCGTATGAGAGAGATTATCTCAGAGACTATGAGAGATAGGGCCACCATATTTAAAACTTAGACTCTCCTAAGCCGTCAAGTATGCGCTTACATACGGGTTTTTTCTAGCCCCATTTTAAATCTACCCAAAATTTTTGGGGTTTTGCATAAACCGTTGTTGTTTCCTATTCTAGAAAGTCTAAATGTAGTATAAATTATGCGTATAATAGTCGCAATAAAATAGACGTAGGTCCAACAAAATATTAGGTATACCCCCATCCAAATATATCTGATTTTTAAAGTTTTTTTTTTTTTATGAAAATCAAATTCATAATGAGGTATGGTAGTAAGATAGGACTTAACTTTTGGTACATAAAGAATGGGGGAGGTATTTTAAAGAAAGATTTTTTCTTTCGCTTATCGCTATTTTGATTTTTTTTTTTTTTTTTTTTTTTAATTTATAAAATCAGTTGCGATTCTACTTTCGGTGAGTGCAGCTGCATACGCGGAAAGTATTAATCGGCTATTTATTTGTTTGTTAAAAAATATCCATTAAGCAATAAGCAATAACAACAATAACAGCTACGCGCTTACGGTACTTGGTTTTTTTTGCTGAAAGAACTGTGAAAAAACACAAAAAAAAAAAAAAAAAAAAAACAATAATATTCAAAAAATAATAAAAATGTGTGACGAAGAGGATGACGATCCCGTTTTAAGCTGGCAAAAAGTTGAAACAAAAAAAAACACAGAAAAAAAGAAAAACAACAAAAAAGCAATAAACGGAACAACAACAACTCACCACCTGTACAACGGAAGATTCCAGCTTTAGACTTTGGACCTAGCACCTCTAAAGAAAGCAACAATTATTTCACTATTTTGAGTGATGACGAAAGCTACAATGATAGAGAGATCGATGAAATTGTTAATACTAAGCAAATTAGTGCAAATAAGCAAGATGACGCTGATCTGGATGGCCCCAAACCTCCACCAATCTTTCTCGCTGATGTCAACGATACCAACGCAATGAAAACTTTTTTAGATACGTATATAAGTAGAGAAAAGTATAGCTATAAATTGCAACGCGACAGTCAGGTACGAATTATGGTTAAACTTGTTAAAGACTACAGGGAACTTATAAAATCTTTAAATGTTAATAAAGTCAAATTCCACACGTATCAACTAAAACAAGAAAGAGCATTCAGAGCTGTTATAAAAAATTTGCATCATATGACATCAACTGATCAAATAACTCAATGCGTTCAGGCAGAAGGCCATAATGTCAGAAATGTTTCAAACATTAAAAGCCGCATTAACAAGCAACCATTGAACATGTTTTATATTGATCTCGAGCCGAACAACAATAACTCTGATATATATAAACTTAGATATATTGATAACTGCGTTGTTAAAGTTGAGCCGCCAAGAAAAGTGAACGATATTGTCCAATGTCACAGATGCCAAGAATTTGGGCATACCAAATCATACTGCTCAAAAAAAGGCTAAATGTGTTAAATGCGGTATGAAACATGAAAGCAAAGACTGTACTAAGGAAAAGATGCTACACCAAAATGCGCAAACTGCTCTGAAAATCATGCTGCTAGCTACAAAGGTTGTAAAGTTTATCAAACACTCATTGCTCGGAAAATATCAACTCCTCATAATCAACGGCCACATATAAGTAAAAGCAACTACACATACCCCTTCTCTGTTAATCAAAATAAAGCAACAAACTTTGATAATATGCACAAGAACCAGCCAACATACGCACAAGTGTTAAACAATACTCAAGAACCTAATGATAGTGATGCATTGCGACGTATAGAAAAATTATTAGAACAACAAGCTGAGCTTACAAATAACCTTCTCAATATGATCATGTTATTAGTTAACAAAATATGCAAGTAGATTTACGTATTGCTATATGGAATGCTAATGGGCTTTCCAATCATATTAATGAAATAACCATTTTTATGAAGTTGCATGATATTGATATTATGTTAATATCGGAAACGCATTTCACCAACAGATCTTATTTTAAAATTAAAGGGTATGAAACCATCAGAGCAGATCATCCATTAAACAGAGCTCATGGTGGTGCTGCCATCATTTTGAAAATTGGTTTAAAATATGAATTAATGGACGAAGTAAAACAAAATTCAATACAAGCTGCCAGTATTAAAATTAAATGTACACACACAGATTTAGTAATTACAGCTGTGTACCTACCTCCTAGATTTGCTATTAAAGAAGCGGAATTCAAACAATTTTTTCAAATGCTTGGATCAAAGTTCATTGCTGGAGGTGATTACAATGCAAAACACCCATGGTGGGGATCGAGGCTGACAAACCCAAAAGGAAAGGAGTTGTACAAATGCATTTTAAACAACAATTTATTAACACTTTCAACGGGAAAACCAACATACTGGCCAACAGATCCCCGGAAAATTCCAGATTTGATGGATTTTGTTGTTTTCTCTGGCATACCTCGGCACCATCTCCACATTTTAGAAAGTTTTGATCTAAGTTCTGATCATTCGCCTCTTATTGTAATGTATAGCACAATAATAGAAACTCTATCAAAACCATATAAAATAATTAATTCGAAGACTAATCTGGATGAATTTAAAAATTGTTTAGAGGAAGAAGTTAGTTTGGATATATCTCTAAAAACTCGTGCAGAGATTGATTATGCAGTTGAAACTTTAACTCGCGCTATTCATAAGGTTGGATCTCAGTGCACCCCAACATCTAATAGTCAGCACCAGCCGATTCAATTTTTCCTACCTATTGATATTAGACGTCAAATTAAAAATAAGAGAAAACTCCGCAAGAAATGGCAAGAAAGTCGAAGTCCACAGGATAAAACACTTTTTAACAGGGCTGCCAACGAGCTAAAGAAAAATTATACGATTTAAAAAATGAGTCAACAGCAGAATACTTAAGATATTTGGATCCTTTTTCAACTGATTATCAATACAGTCTCTGGAGAGCGACTAAATATTTGAAGCGTCCCGCCAAGAGAAATGTGGTCATAAAAGATAGCAATGGTGTTTGGTGCAGATCTGGTAAAGATCAAGTTGAAGCGTTTGCAAAACACTTGTATTCTCAATTTCAACCAAACGATGTCAGCGACCCAATTACAGAAGATAAAGTGGAACGTTTTTTGAATTCTCCATGTCAAATGAGTCTACCCATTCGCCAAATATCAGTTACTGAAGTTCAAATGGAAATAAGTTTTATCAAGAACAATAAATCTCCCGGATTCGATAAAATTGATGGTGTCACTATTAAAAACTTACCACCTAAGTGCATCAGACTCTTAACTTATATTTATAATGCTATGCTTAGACTCGACCATTATCCAAGTCAATGGAAATGCGCAGAAGTAATTATGTTACCAAAGCCAAATAAACCTGAAAATTGTGTTTCATCATACCGTCCAATTAGTCTTCTGGCAACTTTCTCCAAGGTATTTGAAAAAAATACTACTGAGAAGGATGTTGCCAGTTATGGAGGAACTTTCCATCGTACCGGAACATCAGTTTGGGTTTAGAAGAGGTCATGGAACACATGAACAATGCCATCGAATTGTTGATGCCATCACAGATGCTTTTGAAAAGAAAAAATATTGCTCGGCTGTATTTCTAGATGTACAAAAAGCTTTTGATAAAGTATGGCATCAAGGCATTCTTTACAAAATAAAACAATGGCTACCTGCTCCATTCTATCTGCTGTTAAAATCATATTTGTCGAACCGATTCTTTTACGTAAAGCAGCAGGGTGAAGAATCGAAGCTATTACCCATCAATTCAGGCGTTCCACAGGGAAGTGTACTGGGACCGGTTCTCTATACAATGTATACAGCAGATATGCCTATAACAAATGAAGTTAGTGTGGCAACATATGCTGATGACACGGCGATCATTGCAACAAGCAGCTCCTGTGTAGAAGCCTCGCAACATCTCCAAGCTGAACTTAACGTAATTGAGAAATGGCTAATTAATTGGAAAATTGTAGTGAATTCCGACAAATCAATACATTGCACATTTGCTTTAAGAAGAGGAAATTGCCCATCAGTAAGATTAAATGGCACAGAAATACCACACCGCGACACAGTTAAATACCTTGGAGATCATCTTGATCGCAGACTAACATGGAGGGCTCATATTAAAGCAAAACAACAACAGCTTAACATTAAAACCAAGCAAATGTATTGGCTTCTCGGAAGAAAGTCTCAGCTTTGTTTAGAGAACAAGGTCCGGCTGTACAAGGCAATTCTAAAACCTATTTGGACTTATAGCTTACAATTATGGGGTACTGCGAGTAATTCCAACATTGAAATTTTACAGCGCTACCAATCAAAAACGCTCCGTACTATGGTCAATGCGCCCTGGTTTGTAACAAATGCTCAAATTCACAAAGATCTCAATATTCCGTTTGTTAAAGATGAAATAGCATTGTTTAGTATTAGATACATAAATAGACTGCAAAACCATAGCAATAATTTAGCCGTAAATCTAACAGATAATAATTTAACGCATAGAAGACTAAGAAGATTTCATGTTCTTGATCTTCCAAATAGATTTTAAGAATAAAAACATAAATTAAAAAAAAAAAAAAAAAAAAAAAAAAAAAAAATTATGTAAATATGTAGATATTAAAAAAAAAAGGAAAAAAAAAAAAACATAGAATAAGTTACTTAAACATAATTGTTTATATATAGCAGTTAATTGCATTGGCGATTGCTGTTCCTGTTATTGTTAAAGTTATTTTTGAAAATTTGCTTATTGACTATTGTCAAGATTGCAAATCACAGAAGAATAAAAAAAAAAAAAAAAAAAAAAAAAAAATTTTCTTAGCCAGCAAAAAAAAGCCTATTTGTTTATCACTGTTTATTTACATCGTAGGTTCGACCTAAGAAAAAGAAGTGTTGCATTCGAGAAAGCTATTCTAATATTTCTGTTGTTTTAAGCCTATCGAAGTCATATTCATTTAAAAGTTTTTTTTTTTTTTTTTTTTTTTTGTTTGGTTGGGGTGTGTAATTTTTTTGTATATAATTGATTATTTTGTTTGGTTAGGGTGTGTAATTTGTTTATGAAATTAATTTAGGTACAATTGTAAATTGTTTTTTTCAGAACTTCTTCCTTTGGAGGGCGCCTTGGGAGGATATTTTTATTGCAGACCTTGAGTGCAGTCCTCGGATTTATAGCCCTACTTTAAGGTCTACTCGCCCATCCTTTCCGCTCCGCCTCTTTTTCGCCCCGTTTTGGTGAAAATAAATGACGTTTAGTCGAGCAATTGAAGCAAAAATGCAAGAGTACCTCATTAAAAATTTACTTTTAGATTCCGTACATAGTGGACTTATCGTTGCACCTAATACATTGTTTGCAACCTAGGCGGATGAAACTGTTTTTTATCAGGTGTGTCACAAAAAGTGTCTTTAGGTTTGTTCAAATCGTTTATGTTATGCCTATAGATTTGGTGAAAAAGTAGAAAAGTCTTCTTCATAAAATATTTCTTCAAAAAGACGCAATGCCCAATATTTTCTTTTTATGTTTCCAAATCTGTAGCAGGAGAGATTTGAAACCAACTATAAGAGATTTTGTGTGGCACCCGTGGTTAGCTGTATATATGTGGAGCACTGGGGTTTCCTTCAGCTCCCTTCCTGATGGTAACTGAAGCGTCTTCATTACTTGCGATCTGTGGCATCGCTTATATGCCTACTAATTCTTTCTTATATTACCAATTTTCATGCAAAAATTCGAAAATGGGCAGTAAATCTTTATGGTGGTTTTACCTAAAAATGGGCGTGGTACCTTGGATTTGATATTGGATGACATAAGAAGTGTTTTAACCCAATTTAGAGTAAATATATTCATTAATAATACCAATTTTCATACAAAAATTCGAAAATGAGCGGTGGATTTGTATGGGGCTATACTTAAAAATGGACATAAGAAGTGTTCTTACCCTTTTTGGAGTGAATATATTCATAAATAATACGTATTTTCAAACAATAAATTGAAAAAAGTGGTAAGTTTGTATATATATATCTAAAAATGGGCGTTGCACCTGATTCTGACATACAACCTAACTAGGATCAAAAAAAGTTTAAGTTTAAAATTTCATGACAACATCTTAATAAGTTTGTAACGCATTAAAGGAGGCATCGGAGACCCCATAAAGTATATATATTCTTGATCAGCTCGACTAGACGAATCGATTTAGCCATGTCCGTCTGTCTGTCTGTCTGTCTATCCGTCTGTTGCAGTGCGTTTTTTCTCGGAAAGCTTTAAAGATATTGACCTGAAATTTGAAACTTAAGCTTTTTGAGCTCCTAGTTATTTTGTATGTCAGAACCAAGGTGCAACGCCCATTTTTAGATATATATATACAAACTTACCACTTTTTTCAATTTATTGTTTGAAAATACGTATTATTTATGAATATATTCACTCCAAAAAGGGTAAGAACACTTCTTATGTCATCCAATGTCAAATCGAAGGCACCACGCCCATTTTTAGGTGTAGCCTCCATTCAAATTTACCGCCCATTTTCGAGTTTTGTATGAAAACATTTATTATTTCTGAATGAATTCATTTAAATTTGGTAAAATATATTCCAATGTCCACCAAAGTGAAGGTAAAGCCTCAATACAAATTTGAAAAAATTCATCGTGAAACTTAATCTAAGCACCTGGTGAACATATAAACTATAAAAAGTGGTGTGTAACGTGTATTTCAGCTTCGGTTCCACCGAAGTTAACGTTTTTCCTTGTTTTGTTTTTTTTTTAATATAATCTGTATTTAAAATCTGCCCCAATGGAGACAATCATTAAATTTGTTAGCAAAACAAACTTAAAAAATTAAACATAGCTAAGTTAAGAAATGTTATAAGATAAATAAATAAATAAATAAAAAAAAAGAATGTAAGGTAACTCTTATCTCTGTATCGAAGATCCAGAGGGTGACGTCGTTTTAGTCGACAAACTGTTAAACTGTTGTCCAAATTATTTATCGCCAAGTAGTTTGGATGATAAGAAAACTTTTGCAAATATCGCAAACTTAATGATACGATCTCTTGCTTGACCCACGGAATTCCAAGGCCATCGTGAATAATTTTGATATCAATAAAGACGTGTGCATCTGAAATCTTTTGTCTTGAAATATTTGAATGATTTCAATATTGGAATAACTTGCCACTCCCCATAGTTAAATGCCATAGGTCCAGACCGGTTTCAGAATTACCTTGTACAGCAGAATCTTGTAATGAAACTTAAGTTTTGAGTGACGACCCAGAAGCCAATGCATTTGTCTCAATTATATCTGAAAAATTAAAATAAATAAATAAACATATATTTTTTTAAATTTATTGTTTATGTAATATTTTGTTCAATTTATCGATATATTTTTTCTAGCTTAAGTCGATTTAACCGTATTTTCTTGTTTTGTTTTGCATTTAAAGCGCTTTAAATTATTTTTTTGCTTTACACTTTTTTCAATTAATTCAATCTAACACTTTTGCCTACTTTTCTTTTTAAAAGTTTGATAATCATACGCAGCGTGTGTCATTCTTAAAATGTCTGACATAATTTTTCTATCAGAATTTAAGCTTTGTAAAAAACATCAAAAACGCATACATAGAAAAGTATAGCATATCTATTTTTATGTAAAGAATCATAAATTTTAATTTAAATATTGAACAAGTGTCGTCGTTTAAGAATATTTTTTTTTTCTTGAAAAAATTTCGGATGCTCTTTAAAAATTCTATTTGTACTAGTTTCATGAATCTAATGAAATCTTCTTTTCGTTGACATTATCCTCCATGAACCGGTATTAATAACTTCAAACTGGTTTTGATTTTTTTTTTTTTTTTTTTGATTCTAAAAAATGTCTGGTAATGTTTTTTTTTTTTTTTTTGTTTTTATTTTGCTGTGATTTATTGAATGAGACTTCTGAAGTCGTTATCATGGTTTTATCATTTTTTAAATAGCGACACGTTAGCGAACCGTGTGTAAAACTAATTTATAACATTTTGTGTGATGCTTGCCTGCCTACACTTTGCTCTGTTGACTTTATTTGTGTTACTTTGTTTTTTGTTGGTTATTTATTGTGTAAATACCTTTCAGGATTTATGATCGACGCTCAAAAAGTGGAAAATTTTTTGAAAATTTATTTAAAATGATAAAAATAAATTAAATTTTATTGTAATCAAAAGCATTTTTGTATGTAGTGTCAGAGACGAGGAATTTAAATAAAAAAATATTGCTACGTTTACTCTGTCTAAACAGGAAACATAGCATTACTTGCACTCATGTTGAATAATGTCAGTTTTAAAAATGCCCAAACTTTTCATATGAAGAGCTGTCAGAGAAATCTCTTCCAATCGAAATCTGTTCCAACCGAAATCTCTTCTAACCAAAATCTTTTCCAACCGAAATATAAGCAAAATATTAGGCTTTGCTCGAGTGTCGCAACTAGTTCTTTTCAAATATTTTTGTGACACCAACCTGCTTTTCCCAGCGCACAATTTTCAATTAATCATAAATCTCCCATTCCGAAATACCCAATTTCTGTATATTTGTGCTCATATCCTAATATTTTGCTGTCAAGGTATTTTGGGAACAGGTATTTTTAAATGTTGCGATTTTTGAGGCAAGCACTTTTTTTTTTGGATTTTCTACGGTTATTTATGGGATTTTTTAAAATTTGGAAAAAGATGGCTTTGAGTCAATAGTCCGATACAACCACAGCACTATGGGATTTTTCCAGTTTTTTAGCATAAATTACAATTTTTGAGATATCTACTTCAAATTTGATTTGTATGAATATTTTGTAACCCCAAGATGACTTATCAAGTTTTGCTATATTTGGATCAGTTTTTCATATAGCTACCATATAGCAGATTTGTCCGATTTGCAACAACTGCTTTGCTTATAAAGCTATTAATAAGAAATTCAGTTTGTAAAGATATTTTTTGGTCCGTTAGGCGATTTGCCAAATTTGGTTCGGATTGGATCATTTTTTCATATTTAGCTGAAATTTGGTTTGTATAGTATGCATAATTTTACATCCTAAATCTACTAATCAAGTTATTTTTGTTAAAGACCACTATTTTATATAAACGTCATATATCCAAACAGGCCGATTTTTACCATTTTTTTTTTTTTTTTTTTTTTTTTTTTTATTTGACACTTCTAATCAGAAAATTTTTTTATAACTATTTTTATAAAATTTTATATACTATATATTGCAGAAATAATAATAATTGTCAAGAAACTCCTCATATATTTTATTCATTTTCCTTTCTAAAGATTAATTAAAATTCTTAAAAAAAAACCAACTCATATGCCCTGGCTTTGTATGGGAGCTAAGTAATATGGTGTTCCGAACTTAAACAATTTTAGAGGCTAGATGTTGCTTGATATTATTAAAGTTAACAGCTTTATAAATATCTTATTTTTCATAAAAAACTTAAAAAAAGGCGATCAATTTGTTTGGGGTCCACGCCAAGAAGGTGCTCACTGATTTAAAAGTCAAACTTCCTAAGTCGAAGAAAAGCTTAAGTTTCGATTTTCAGCTTAATATCTTTAAAAAAGGATAATTAAACGTGTAGCCACAGTCAGACAGATGGAAAAATAGACAGACGGGCAAATGCAGTTGAAATGGAAGAAAAGACACAGAAAGGGTTTGCCACTCATTAATTTCCAGCGTCTAGATAGGTCAACTCTTGTCGGCCCGATTTATTTGGTGAAGTGTTTTGGACTTTAAAAGTAGTTAACATTTTCCTTCAAGCCAGCGAGAATGTTTGTGTTTAAAAAATTTGAAGTTTCGGCCTCATTTCGACAGATGCCGTTTAATGAAAGCAATAAATGTCTTTACTTGATAATTGTTGGACCATATTTGCAGAGGCTCTGAACGGCTAAACTCGTTTTCAGCTGAACAAACGTAATTTATTGAAGAATTAGCAAAATAAGTTAATAGATTCTTAATTTTGATGGTCTAAACAATAATTATTAAACTAAATTTTGTTGGTACCTTCTGATACCCAGAAGTTCTACTCCACAGAACACAAGAGCTTTTGTTAGTTTTGAGCTAAAAATACACAGTAACAACACACTGGACAATCGGACAATAAAATAGATTTACTCAAAAATAATAATTTAAAATTTATTTAACATACCATTAGTAATGTTTTCCATATTCAATGTTTTTTTTCTAGGCTTTTACAAACAGCGACACAAAGCTTATAAGTTGACAAAATTTTCCCGCGCTTTTTCTGTTCACAAATCAGCGCTGAATCAGCTGACTTTGATCACGCGTAAATCAGTTCGGGTAGTCCGAAAATTAAAAAAAATACAAGAAAAAAAGTTAACTTCGGTTGGACCGAAGCTTATACTATATATGTACCTGTTACACATCGTTTGACGTGGATAGACCTTCGTGTGCAGCATTTGTACTAAATTTTATTTCAAAATACTAAACAAATTAAATATATTCTTAAAAATTTAGAGTTTCGCGGTCCGATTTGGACCAATTTTAAACTGAAGATTTGGCATGGTATAAGAAACATTTGAACCATGTTTAAAGCCATTCGCTTTATAAAGAAATTTTTTCTTATAAGAACTTGACAAAATGTTTTACTCTTGTATGGGAGCAATACCTAAAAGTGGGCGTGGCACATTTTAACATATTTTAACATTGAAAGTACGCAGGACCTAGAAAAGCTTAAGTTTAAAATTTCATCTTAATATCTTTAAAACTGAGCGAAAAAAATCGCGCAGCAATAAACAGACGGACAGACGGACATGGCTAAATCGATTCGTCTCGTTGTGCTGATCAAGAATTTTAATACTTTATAGAGCCTACGATGTCTCCTTTAATGCGTTACAAACTTTCTGACAAAATAAAAATATTCTCCACACTATGTGTGGCGGGTAGAAAAATGAATGAAATCGGTGAAGCTATTCTCCAGTGACTACGCAAAAAGTGATTCAATTTAATACAAGTATATATAATTATGTTCTATTTAAACAATTTAAAGATTAAACATATAATAAGAGGCCCTAGTTAAAAGATAATCGGATAAAAAAGATAATTTTTCCGATGTAATTTAAGTTCTTGTCACAAACAAACGTTCTAGTCATGGGAAAATATATAGTTTTATATTATTAATTAAAACAATTAATTATATTAATTATATTAATAGTTCCTTATGTTGAATTGAAATTTGTATCAAATATATATTTTGTTGAAGTAAAATTGTACTCATTAGGTCAAAAACGAAGAAAAGGAAGAAATTCAAAAACTTTTACCATCGGATTTGACACTGCTGGACCTCGTGAGGCGTAAACGGCATTGCCAAGTTATCTTAAGATTTTTGACGTGTGCTGATAGTTGTTGGGTATAAAAATTTATTAAAACGAAGCAGTTAGAAGGTTTACAAAATATTTTTGTTTATTTAATGACTCATATTATATATATAACTTTAAGCTTATTTATTTATACTTTAGACCCAAAATAGGCTAATGAATAATATTTTTACGTCTATTGATATGTTGTGCTTTTTTTTAATCGGGAGCAGCACTATCAATTCTGATACAACTCAAGTCTAGTCACAATAAGTATTGATATCAAATTTCAAGCTAAAAAATCGGTAAATTTGTTTGGGGGCTATGTATACAAACGGGTGTGCCACTTAGGTTTTGATAATGGATTTTTACCCAATTTGTAGTGAATAAATTCATAAATAATAACCATTTTCATACAAAAAATTCGAAAATGGTCGACAAGTCTGTTTAAACTTGACCTAGTCGTGGCGAGATACGCTTAAGATTCGAATTTGAATTAAATATCTCCAGTGCGCTCCAAGTAAATCGCATTGAAATTAACAGACGAACAGACATACGGGCAGACGGACATGGCTTATCGAGCAGATCAAGAATGTATATTATATACTTTATAGGGTCTAAGATGTCTCTTTCAATGCGTTACAAACATTCAGACAAACTGAATACACCCGTTTACACTATACGTAACGGGTATAAAAATGCACAATATTTTGCATAACGCTTAAATTGAAATGTTGAGAAACATTTTTGTGCCCAAAATAATAAAATCGCATGTTTTGGGTGCAGCAGTATAATTTTCGGAAACGTTGAAAAACAACGATACCAACGATTGTTTTCGTGACTTCGTGCAGCATCGAAATGAAAGCGATTGGTCATTTTCAAAGAGCTGATAGCACATGTGGACACTCTAAATAAGCAGTAAGCAGCTTCCAAAGATTATCGGTGAATGTTGACTTACTCAACGCATCAACGCATGGACGACATCGTGGCTTTACAAGTTCTTGTTGGTGTAGTTTTCAATTTTGTTTCAGCTAGCTGCATATTCGAATTTAACATAGCAGTACCTATAATACCAAAGAAATTGTTGCATTTCAGTTAAAATGGACTGTATTCATAATTTGAATAATGATTGTTTGCAATTTTAGTTTTGTCATCTCAAAAGTGAAAAGCCCATCGAATGTCTTCGTTGGTTTTGACATATATGAGGGCAAAATGGATATTGTATGCATGGAGAGGTGGATGTAAATTCAAACAACATCAGCTTTCATGTATTTTCATTTTACATATGGACCTCGCGCCGACAAGCAGGGTTAAATCCGAAGTTTGTTCTGCAATAATACAAATTAACTACCTCTAAATGAATTTAATCTTAAAAAAACATTAGCAGTAGTTTCAATTAACGGTTTCTGACGCCAAAAGTATAAATAAGTCGAGAAATAACATTACCTTCAGTAGGACCGAAACTGAAATACCGGCTAAGCTGAAGCTTGAATAGCTTATACATGATATTCAGTGACGTAGATAGTATTTCGTAAGGGGGATGGGTAGGGGTCTAAGATCCGATACAACCCAGCTTTAGACACCAGGTTAGGGATCATAGTAGAAGCAATTGTAACAAATTTCAAAAAAAGCTGAAATAATAATAATCTTACAAAAACTCGAATATGGGCGGAATATTTTTATGGAAGCTATGCCTAAAAATGCCATTACACTTGGTTTTAATACTTTAACTGCTTAGGAATGAGGAAAAGGTTAATTTTCGAATCTTTTAAACTAAGCGAATGAAACGCATAAACACAGACAGACAGACAGACAGACAGACACACAAACATACATGGTTAGATCGACTCTGCACGTCGCGCTGATCAAGACTATATATAATTTAAAGGGTCTAAGATGGGTCTTTTAATGCGTTAAAACTTTCTGTACTGAGAAGAATGTGTATAAAAAAATATCTTCCTCAGCCTAGGGTTCAAAAGATCCGCTTAGCTCAGATTTAATGATATTGCTGAAATTTGCGAGAACAAATGACTCGATTTTCCTAAGCTGAATTTATTTTGAAAGGTATTTACTTCTTCTACATGACAAAATAGTATTTGAGGCAATTTAATGGGTAGTTTGTGTATAAAAGGCGTTAAATTCAATACGCTACATTAGGTTACGTTTTGACCAATTGAATACAAAGTTTTTTTTTTCACGGAAGATCGACATACAGGCCAAACCGCTACAGATAGGAAGCTGACATTTTTACTCTAGATTTGTTTTATGGTGAAAGTGAGCACTAAGACGGAATTTTGGAAATTTTTTTGAGCAAGGGCTTAATGGGGGACTTAGACATTTTTAGTGGGGACCAAAAATGGGTTATGTTTACTTCTTCTTCTTTTTTTATTTGGGCAGGCCGCAGATTCATCTATGGAATGAATATACCAGGAGAATTGAAATTAGGCGCATTTGAAAGGTAGCTAAAAAATATTTTTGGCGTTTTTCCGTGTTTTTCGAAGTTTGAATTCTCGACCCACTTGGGGCCCCAAAATCGAATGTACCATCTCTTATAAGCCTTTTGTTATAACTCGGTGATGGAGAGGATTAGAGACTTTATAATAGGCGCATTTGAAATATGAAAATATTCGATAGATTTTTTGTTTTTCTTTTAAGTGTTCAGGTGAGTATTAATATGTAACTTGTACAATTTCGAGCCGGGCGTAATAGGGGCCTAGAAACCGGAAAAGCTATAACTTTGAAATGAAGGGCTACAGTTCCAAGTATAAAATAGGTACGCATTAAACTTTTTCGTAAAAACTGTAGATCATTTTAGATATAACTTTGTTCAAGTAACTATACTAAATTATGATATCAAATGAAATATAAAACAAGGGAAAACGTTAACTTCGGTGGAACCGAAGCATAAATACCCGCCACACGAATCTTTGAATTGGTTATGTGTGATCATCACTGGCTTATATACATTTAAAAATATACAGACGAAAATAATTAATTTTTCATACAAAAGTTCAAAAATAATCGGTGAGTTTGTATGGGGGCTATATATAAAAATGGGCGTGGCCTCTTGGTTTTGGAATTGGATGATGTAAGAAGTGTTTTTACCCAATTTGGAGTAAATAAATTCATAAATTCATAAATAATACCTATTCTTATTCAAAAATTGGAAAATGGGCGGTAAATTTGTATGGGGGCTATACCTAAGAATGGGCGTGGCACCTTGGTTTCGACTTTGGATGACAATAGAAGAGTTTTTACCCAATTTGGAGTGAATACATGCATAAATAATACATATTTTCATACAAAAATTCAGAAATTTTCGGTAAGTTTGTATGGGGGCTACACCTAAAAATGGGCGTGGCAACTTGATTTTGACATACAAAGTAGTCGTTGCCGAGAAAAGCTTAAGTTCCAAATTTCGGCGTAATATCTATATATCTTCATCGAAAAAAAATGCGTAGAAGTAAACAGACAGACAGACATACGGACAGACGGACAGACAGACAGACGGACATGGCTAGATCGATTCGTCTCATCGAGCTGATCAAGAATATATATACTTTATGGGGTCTACGGCGTCTCCTTCAATGCGTTACAAACTTTCCGACAAACTGAATATACCCTTCACACTATGTGTGGCGGGTATAAAAATTACCTTTCAGAAATGTATATATATGTTGAACTTATCTTCATAAATAACTGAATTTCAGTTTAGTACTTCTTGGTTTAGAGCATTCGGAAAGTGAATGCATGACACGGATTGTCTCAATTGAATAAAATTAAATGCTGCCCGTTTGTTTGTGTATTTTTACTATTTGAAAATTCTATCTTTATTTTACGAATTGATCTATCCATTTCCGTCTGTCTGTCTGTATGTTTATTTTATTGCGGGTGTAAAAAATTTTTTATGTCAAGTTATGATTACATGATAAGAGATTTGATTAGGATCGGGTCATTAGCCTACATAAAAAATGTAAATTTTTTTTAAAAGAAATATTGTTCTTATCAATTTTTTAAAATTTAAATATATTCTACTCATCGTCTGCGTTGTCACCATCAAAAGTTTTGAGCTCGCCGACCACTATCATTTGATCTTGTTTTCTTAGTTTGACCGCGGGTTATGTTGTTATCAATAAATTTACTTTTTTCGCTTAATTTTTGTTCAATTTTATTCGGGAGACTGTTTTAATTTTTTTGTTGTTATTTTTGGTCCCGCGGCTTTGCTCGCGTTTGTTTTTTTTTTTTGCTTCATATCAACTAAATATTTTCTTAATAAGAAATGAGAGAAGAGTCGATATTGCCAAGTCCAGCGGATGTTAAATTAAATTAAATTAAATCGCCAATCCAAACATTGAACCCAAAAGTGCCTTACATCAAGTCTCTAGATTATCGAAACCCCTTCGAACAAAACCCCTTCGCCTAAAATTAAGCTTATGGGTATTCTAATATCAAGGATATCTCTTTTCCGATATAAACGTCCCAATTGACCCCTTAATAAAAATGTTCAAAAATCATAATTAGGTGATCACCTATATTGTATTTATTTGTATATACAGGAAAAATTAAAATATTTTTAAGAATCCTGTGTCCCCCGCTGTGCTCTAGCTGAAAATTATCGAAATCACTAGAACACATCATATATAATTTTAATTCATCTTTCAAATGCGCCTATTGTCTCTAGGTATACTCATTCCATAGATATCTCTTTTTTAAGTTTTAAGGCCCTCGTTGAGCTCCAAGTCAAAATTTTGGAAATCACTTTTTAGTGCTCACTTAAAAAAAATGTGTTTTTGGTCAAGGTCCAATTTTAGGATCAGCTAAAAATATTGTCTTACTTTCTTTCCAAGTCTCTACGTCTTTTCATTCCAAAGTTATGGCTTTTCTGGTTTCAAGGCCCCCATTAGACCTCGGGTCAAAAGTTATTGAATCAGGTCAAAAAATCTTTTTTAGGTCCACTCATGGGTCCTTGGCCCAAATTTTGGAAATCTCTTGAACACAGCTAAAATATTTTCTAACCTTTTTCAAATGAGCCCAGTTTCAAGTCTCTACGTCTATTCATTCCATTCATTTAAACATATCTACTGTTAAAATTTCAACTTTTTTTTTTAGCCATTTAGTCTAAAGGCGGATCACCTTAAATCATTCAGTCAGGTGACATAGATTTATATATATATATAGTTATATATACATATATATATATATATATATATACAATAAATGTGCATAGCAAAATCTCTCACACAAAATTAATATTTTCAATCTAAGGACAAGTTTCTGATAACCTTGCTAAAAATATTTTTACAAAGCGATAGATTGTAGATTTTATTTTGTATATTAAATTTAAAATTTAAAATTTCTTCTGAAGTTGGAATATAATATTATTAAATTTTAATTCGGTTTCAAGTGTCTCAGAGTGAAGTCCAGCAAATTGCAATGCGACTTTTAAGAATATTGTATTTGTTAATAATTTTGAAGTTTTATATTGTGTGGTGTAATCCAGTTACGATCCGAAATGTTAACGCTGAGATTGGGGAACGAAATATAAAGTTAGAAGCTGAAATATATACGCTACGCATGGAAAACACTCAATTAAAATTGGAAAATTTAAATTTAAGGTAAATTGATATAAATTAATTAAAAATTCAATATTATTATGTAATAATATTTAACCCATTCTTATTTGTTTATTATTTATTTAATTTTAGACAAGATTCAACATTGAAACTAACGAATCTTATTTCTATCATAGATCGACTTAAAAATGTAAAGGAAAAGTAAGCGAATTAATTTAACTTTTTTATAATTAAAAATTAAAAACATATTTATTGTATTTTAGTGTAATTACATTATGGGAAGATGTTCAACCTTTCAAAGAGAGAGTTCAATAAAGTAATCGAATATTTTTCTAATACAGATCTAAAGCTAGCAGATCTAGAGGAGAAAGAAAAATCTTTGCCGAAAAATTGCGCTGAAGCTGCAAAAGGGAAAAGTGGTGTTTATACTATTGAATTTTTAGCTTCAAACCTTGAACCTTTTTCAGTGGTTGGCGATGCTGAAATACAATATGGGGTTGGATATTGGTACAACAACGTATCGATGGAAACACTAATTTCTATCGCTCTTGGGCAGAATATAAAAACGGCTTTGGTACAATTAACTTAAATGGCGAATTTTTCATTGGCTTGGAGAATTTGCATAAGCTAACAACAAGTGATATCGTAGTTATCATGCAGAACTTTAAAACATAACAAAATATGCAAGTTATGATAATTTTTGTAATTGGTTCCGAAGATGAAAATATGCCTTAAAAAAGAATTGGGCAATTATTCTGGCAATGCGGGAGATTCCTAAACCAATACGGAAACAAAAACCAAAAGTTTTCAACTTTCGATCAGGATAATGACGTTGATGATGAAAACTGTGCAGAAAAATATAGAGGTGCCTTGGTGGTACCAAACCTGTGTTAGTAGGTAAGATTAATATCAATTTGTATTTGTATTTACCCATTCTAATTTATATAGTATATCCCTGTCTTATATATGTACATAAATATACATAAACATATGTTAGGGTGGTCCAAAAAAACATTGTATCGCTCCACCCCTATGATTGTTCTATATCGAAAATAAGAAGACTTTGGACCAACTTCATATATATATATATATACATACAATTTATCTATATATTTATATATTGTAACTAATAGTTGAAAGGCAAAAAGAGGCACAGTTCCCATAAAGTACAAATATTGAAAGAAGAGTTAACATATACATATCCGTCCGTTTGCCCTATGAAACCGATTATTTCGAGAATGGTAGAGTCACACTTTAATTCTATAGAAAGTTCCGATGGTATCCTTAATTAAAATTTGCATTCACACTTAATGGGATAGCTCTTTACGACTCTACCCCAATTGGTTGGGTGTTCATATGAAATAATTATTTTACTGAAATGAAAATATATCAATGTCTAGCTCAAATTGAACATTTATTACATACAACTCAACTTTAAATTTTGTCAGAAAGTTTGTAAAAAATTAAAGGAGGCATCTTAGACCCTATTATCTTGATTACCACGACGATACGAGTCGATCAAGCCATGTCCGTATGCCTGTCCGTCTGTCTGTATTTATGCCTTTCATTCTCTTAGCTTTCCTCAAATCAAAGTGCCACGCCCATTTTAAGCTATAACCCCCATACAAATTTACCATTTTGTGTCGAATGTTTGAATTTCTATTATTTATGAATGTATTCACTCCAAATTGTATAACATAAAATACTTTTTACGTCATCCAATGCCCAAACCAAGGACCCACGCCTATTAATAGGTATAGACTCCAAACTAACTTTCAGCTCATTTTCTAATTTGTGTGAAATTAGTAATTATTTATGAATATATTCACTCCAAATGGGGTAAAAAAAAACACTTGTCATCCTATGTTTACTGATATTATAAGGATAAACCCGCTATAAAATATAGCCCCTTTATAAAATCACCACCCATTTTCTATTTTTTTTTTTTTTTTGAGAATAAATTTATTTTTCTGTTCATTGAAAAAAATAAAGTATTATATCGATTTTCTTCAACAAGAAAACTTAATTAACTTGTATTCTCGTAAAATCAAGCTAGAAACATGGATTTATAAATGATGATACTACATATTTTACAATATAATTATAGAGTATCTTGAAGTCGAGCATACTTGACTGCAGCATTCTTTTTAGGTTTCTCTACTAAAAAATCCAAATGATATGTTGAAGAATTAATTTAAATTTTTTTGATTTATTTATTTGACAGCGATCTCAATGCTCAATATTATGCCGCGGAACTGCCTGGAAAAAGTGATAGAATTTTCTGGCTTGGCTTTTAATGATGGCAATATTAAAGTAACAAAATTGATGATTCGCCCAAAAATTGTGCTGTCTGTATAAATTATTCATTAAAAATTGATTTTCTTTAAATTTTATATTATTCTGTTGCTACTTTTATGTTTAATAAAAATAAATTAATATTTGTGGAACCACATTCAAACACTTTATTGGGCGTTGTATAAAAATCATCGAGAACTAATTGAGTTTATCTCTTTAAGTAAAAAAAAATATTTTCAGAAAAATATTTACCAATTTTGGTCTGATGTTGATAGTTTAGCTACATGTCGGATGATTGATGGTGCCATCAATGATAGCCACTTGCAGGAGGTCCATTTGATCAGCTGGAAAAGGAATATTTGATGTTGCTCTAAAAAAAACCTAGTTTTAGGTTATTCGCCTCCCGAGTAGGTTGTGATAAATACCAGGAAAGTTCTTCTCAGATCGAACTCTTTTGATGGTGCGACCTTCAGTTGCCTTGGTGCACTCTATTGCCTAAGCCGTAGTGTAGTCGTTGGCTACCGTTTGAGTGGAGGGGACAAAGCTTAGTTCTAAATTGGCTTCATCAGCAGGAAAGCTTGAAATCACGGAGGGAGGAATCCCACAATAGGACATAGATTTCTCAATGTCTTCTCTGCAGACATTCGGATCGAATCTGGCACTTGAAGGACATCACGCATTTAAGCTGGAGTTGGTTGAGTGGACCAGCTCAAAACGGTCCGTCATGAATTTGATGCAGTTGAAGTCGCATCTGATTCATTATTCAATGCGTTTAGATATACTTTGAGAACCGTTAACACAGTAAGTCTAGTTAAGTTAAGTTGTATATCCGTATTTTCAGCTAAGACTGGAAATCAATATTGTGTTTAAACTTGGGTTGTATCAGACCATTGCCCCCACCCATCCCATCTTGAAGTTCCATTAAATGCACTGACGATCACATATAAACTATTCAAAGATTCGTAAGACTTTTATTTAAGCTTCGGTTTCACTGAAGTTAACGTTTCCTTGTTTTTCTTTAAACAGTAAAACCAATTCGAAGGTTTGCAAGACTTAATTTTTTAAATAATAATAAATAAATAATTCGAAATCTACTATCAAATTGAGTTAATGTTGGGGATATATGTAATTGCGGTCCGGACGTTGTTAAATCGGTAGTATGTATATACATAATTAGGATGATATGGTACTAAGTGTTTTCACGCAATATGTAGCTAATACATTCAAAAATAAACACTTTTATAGCCGCCACACATAGTATGAAGGGTATTATCAGTTTGTTGGAAAGTTTGTAACGCATTAAAGGAGGCATCGGAGATCTCGCAAAATAATTATTGCTGATCAGCTCGACGAGACGAATCAATTTAGCGATGTCCTTCTGTCTGTCCGTCTGTTGCAATGCGTTTTTCTCGGAAAGTTTTAAAGATATTGACCTGAAATTTTAAACTTAAGAATTTTGTGCTCCTAGGCAGTTTGTATGTTAGAACCAAGGTACCACGCCCATTTTTAGAAGTAGCCCCCATACAAATTTACCACTTTTTCAATTTTTTTATGAAACTAGTTATTATTTATGAATGTATTTACTACAAATTGGGTAAAACACTTCTAATGGCATCCAACATCAAAAGAAGGTGCCACGCCCATTTTTTGATATGGCCCCCATACAAACCTATCGTCCATTTTGCAGATTTTGTATGAAAATAATTCTTATTTATGAATATATTCACTCCAATCTGGGTAAAATCACTTCTACTGTTATTCTATGAATACTACCGATATGACAAGGATCGGGCCACTATAACATATAGACCCCATACAAACTCACCTTCAATTTTTTTATTTTTTGAAGTTAATGTTTTATATGATTTTTTAGCTTAAAATTTTACATACATGTGTCTTATTTGAAACTCCAACTTGAGTTGTTACCCAACCCCGTTGAGGAACATATTCTACGTCACTGATGATCATATATGAACTTATTAAAGTTTCGTGTGGCGGGTATTTGAACTTCGGTGCTTACCGACATCTTGAATGTAATAGGACAACACAGTAGCGTGTATCTGTGTTGGGTGCCTGGGCACTTGAATATTCCAGGTAACGAGCAAGCAGGGGACTGTAACCTCTTGGACAGGCCCAGAACCTACTTAGTGAGATAAATTCAACCGAGTGGAAAGGGGCCACGGATGAAGCTACAGCTAGTAGCAGAATGTCAGCTTTAGGAGGATACCTTCTTAGTAGAAATCAAATCAGTAAGTGCTTACAATGTACCTTCCAGGTAGCAGTATACTTGCCCATTTAACATAATAATAAGCTAAAATTAATGTGATACAATAAAGAATCTTACGTATCTTTACGCTTCTTCCAATGGCTTCGTAAGTCTAAAAATTTAATGTGTATGTTCTAATTTTAGTATTTTTTGTTTTCTTATTTTAATTTTTATATGATTCGACAAATTGTTCATTCTTAATCTTCTTAGCAGCTTACATAGTCGTAACGAGTGAGAAAAATGTTCTCTTTGCTTGAATTCTCGTATTAAATTTTTGTATATGTGCCTAGTGTCAAATAGAATGTGACACTATTACAGGCAACATTTAATTTGAATACAATAAAAATCACTTAAAGTGCATAACAAATGCAACAAAAGTAACAATTCTGTTCTGTTTTGTTATATTCTATCTAATTCTTTAAGTGTCAGTTGCAATTCTATTTACATACATACTTATATGTATATGCACAAGTATTTGTGTGTATATGTACTGTAATTGTGTATTTATATACTCGAACTAAACATTTTAATACCACTTCACGTATAGAGATAAAAAAAAGGTTGCCTTTGAAAGTTCCAATTGTTTGATACACAGAATAAGGCTGGGTCTAAAATGTACTTGGTGCTCCGTTTTGTAGTCCCCTCTTTTTTTTTAATGAATAATTTTAGTAAAACACTGTCATGCATTTGCTCACCACTTTACTAAGATGTGAACAATTTTTTGTTCATTTACGGAAGATAATGTCGATGTTATTTTCTTCGGCATTTTTAGTCTGTTGCTGCATATCTCTGATGGCTTAGGCAAAATCCGCCCCCTCTTCCGCACCTTCATGTGCAATGTAGACATTAAGTAATTAATCCAACGGCTTTTTTATTCATAAATCTTCGACAGTACTCAACAAACGCGTTTAAATGGAAACATACGGAAATATTTTTATAATTTGCTTTGAGCGTAATGCTGTATTACCAGCTCAAATTTCTATAATTTTAATTCATAAAGATTAGATATGATTATAGAAATATTATGATTTTCTGGATAAGTAGAGTAAGGCATATTTGGTTTTAGTTCAAAAGAACTGAATTAATTGAGTATTTTTATTTGAAACCAATTTTTTGAATTAGAAACAATAAGGAACTGTTTTTGTATAGACAACATCTTTTGGGAGTTTTTACTAAAATAGAGGTAAAATTACCCGTCACACGCATTTTTAAATAGTTTAAGTGTTATCATCCGTGGATAGAACTTCGAGATGGGATAGGAGAGTGTCAATGGTCTGATACAACTTAAGTTTATATATAATATATTTGTATCAAATTTAAGTTAAAAAATATTTTTATAGTTTGCTCGAAAATATCAAAAATGAGTGGTAATTTTGAATGCGGCTATAATCGATCCTTATCATGTCGGTGGTGTGTACATAGAATACCATAAGATATATTTTGCACCAAATTTAGTGAAAAAAAATGCATAAATAATAACTATTTTCATGTATGGGGACTATACCAAAAAATTGGACGTAGCAGTTCGACTCGTCTTATCGAGCTGATTAAGAATATATGGGGACTAAGACGTTTCCTTTAATGCGTTTACACCAAACTTTCCAGCATTTTGATACCTTGTACCCAGATGGTAGAAAGAGTTATATTAAGTTTTGCAAATGTATGTAACAAAGTATGAGGGTTCATGATAGACCCTGTAAAGTATATATGTCTTGATCATCATTAAAGGCGAGAACATAGCTATGTCTATCTGTCTGTCCGCCTGACTGTACCTTTCTGTCTGTCTCGGAGACTATCATGAGATACGGCTAGCATATTTGAAACTTAGACTCACATAAGCGTTGCTCTCACAAAAAGGGCTTTCTCTAGTCCCATTTTAGAGGTAGTGCCCACACAAATCTCAGTAATATTTTGGGCTTTTTGCTTATTCTATTAACTTTAAATTCAGTATAAGTGTGCCTATGATAATCTCAATGACAAATCTTAATATTGGTAGATCCAAAAAAATTTAAGGTATGGTCCCTATACAAATTTACCCCATATTTTTGATTTTTGTAAGAAAGTCCAATAAAATGTGTGGTACTAATTTCTTGTTTTTTTTTATTCCAGAGATGTTCAAATATTTCAAAATTGGGTCACCCAGAAATAAGTTTTCTTACAAGATTGACATGATTTCAATTTTTAATTTTATTTTAAAAATTTATTTTTTTTTAAGACCTTCTCTTCATTGAGTATTAACTGGAAAACTAAATTCAATTTAGTATGGTACATTATTCAAACTCAGGTTATATGACACATCTACTCCAAATTTTAGGTACAACTTTTGTTTAGTGAGATGAGAAGAGAGTTATATACCAACAACTGTTAAAACCTGGTAAAATTATTATGGTAAGTATTACGGTTTTATTAATTACAAATTTATTATTAAAATTTATTATTGAAATTTATTATTAATTACAAATTTATCTATTTGACAGTCTACTCAGCGAATTGTGTAACGTTAAGTGTTGGTAAGTGTTCAATTTTTAGCATTTTTAAATATTTTTATTTAAATAATTCGTAAATGAACTTTCATTATAAAAAATTATAATTAACTTACAACTCACGGGTAAACGTAGCAAAATTTTAATTTGAACATACCTGAAATAAAGTAGAAAAGAAATATCCAACACATTAATAATTTATTCATTACTTTCATTTAATTTTATACATAAACTCAAATGGCAGTATCTCATGATTACAATCAACACTCAGCTAAATTACTGATAGCTTGTTGAGACAATGGCTTGCTGTGCTTATAAATCATTTACATACAGATCAGATACAATTCTTTTTTTTTTATTATTTGTCTGTTGTGGGCATAGACAATCTTTGCTTCAAAGCAATTGGAACTCTTTTGTGTATGAAAAGAAAAAACGAACGAAAAACAAAGTTCGTCTACCAAAAATAGCAAAAGTCAAAAATAGACAAAACAAAAGAAAATGGTTTGAAAGCAGAAAAAAAGTAAAACTCAGTGCGCGTGCGCACGCCATCAAATCAAATAGATACAATTTCAGTATATGGGCAAAAGACAGCGTGAGTATATCAGAGTATCTCAGAGTATCTGAGTAACAATCTCAGCTTGAATCAAGAGACTCCAAAAACAGCGGCCAAAAATTCAACAATATAGCCCGCAAGTTAAATCTGAAGACCGAAGTTGAAACTCAACGTTTTGGAAACTAGTTCAAAAGTTCATTAGAATTGTGCGCCCAAAAATAGAAGACCTGAACGTGCGACTCGAGTTAAGCTTGTGGAGTCGAAATTTTGCTTTCTGTTTGTGTTTGCAATTTGCTGCTATAAAATTTGTCTTAAATTCAACGCATTCCTCATAATAGTCACTACAATGCCGCAAATTTTGCTCCACGCCTTCTATTGAAAAGCCTAAATGACAAATGTTTGCGGCATATGCCTACAAAGCCGACAACTTCATCATTGTTAATGTAACACTTTGAAATTATCAAGCAATTGCATTGGTTTCAATATTAGTTTGCTTTGAATACGTCAGATTGAGTTCTACTCAAGTTGTGCATGATGATGATGATGACTTTATCAAAGACAGACGACAAACAATTCAAATATCTGTCATCAATCTCTGCTGTTGCACATTGAATTGTTGTTGTTTCGTTTCGATAGAAAAGGCTTCAATTTGCGGTTTTCAGTCCTTTACAAATCCACCATTTTCAGTAGCTTTTAGAGCAGCTCCCTTGCATTTTTTATGTTACATATTTAGAATACTTTTGATTGGCAAGCAACCGTTTCACATGCTAAGCCTCAATATCTGTACTATTAGTCGTGCATTTGACTTTGTCAATTTGTTTCTGAGATTTTCATATTTATTTTGGCTTTTCAGTAAAATTTTCAAATGAAGACAGTTGCATCTAAGTTGTATTGTATTCATTCGCTGCAGTCTATTTTACTTGAATATAGAATACATACAATATTATGGAACAGGTTATTGTGGTATGCCCCAGAATTTGTGGTAAATTATGACTTTGAAAGGTTTTTGTGCAAAAATAGTTTATAAGATACTTAAAAATATTGTTATAGAAAAAAAATGAACAAAATAAACTAACAAAAGACAGTTTAAATACTTAAAAAAAAAAAAAAAAGTTGTTTAAGGATTTATAAAATCAATATATTATGTACAATATTTTTAACTCAAAATTCCAAACTTTTTATTTTGCCTTTTTTATAGCTGGAAACAATTTTTTTTACCATTTTGAGTCACTTTTCTCCGGTTCTATTTTCACCGAATTTTAATAGAAACAAGTGCAATCAACGCAAAATTGTCGAAATTCCAAACTGCTTACTTATATTTTTCATTTTATTTTTTTCATATATGCAGAAGAAGAAAAACAAAAAAAAAAATTTTTTTTTTTTTAATGGCCACCATTTTGTGAAAAAAAAACCCAAAATTGATTTATGGTTCAGACGAGAAGAACATTTATACTAATTTCCCCAGTTTTATCTTTCACTTTGAAGGCTGAGAACTTTTTAAACAGCCTTCGTAAAAAAATATTTTTTACTAACTGGTCCTAATTTGTAATTGAATAAAAAACTCCAATCAAATATGTCTTTCTCTTTTCAAATATGATTTTCTTTTTTTAAATGAACACCCCTTAAACTTACTCTAGAAAATTTCTCTATTTATACGAATTCTTCCAACGATTTTTTTAGGAATGTATTTGTCAAGTAAAAAAGTGTACAGTTTTTTTACTCGACCAGACCTACAACTTCTACTTTTAAACCTGAAAGCAATTTTTTTTCGTACAATGTAATCTATTTATTTTAAATTAAAATTTTATATTTAAAATTTTTGGTATCTAAAATTGTCCGCATCGGATAACTAACAAATTAGATACGTAAATAAATTTAATAAGAAATCTTAATTTAGATTGCCAATAATGCTCCAATTAGTATGAATTCTGTTTAATAATAGAGAAAAATTGTAAAGCATAAAGTTTTTAACTCACTTAAATAACTTTCAATTGCACAATTTGGACTTTTATTATTTACATAAATAAACTACCGACTACCATAATACTCTATGTATTGTATATAGACTTTAGTTCTTAACTTTATAAAATCATTACATATTTTTTTTTTTTTTTTTTACTTCATTTAATACACTTGAGCGTTGTGAAAACATTTCTTTTGCCAGATATTCCGTACATAATTTCATTTTTATTCA
>JAEIFJ010001737.1:0-50858 GCA_018903435.1 Leucophenga varia
AAATACCTCTATATTAATGTAAAAATTATTTCTTAGAAAAAAATAATATATTTTGATATACCACAAGCAAAATTATTAGTAAATGCCGGGCGAATTTAATCTGATTCTGCTTAAACTGAGGAGCCTTTTGGGGTCACTGAAAACGTTTTTGAAAGTACTTGTACAATATATACAAGTATTTCGGGGTTTGAACAATAATTTTAAATACCCTCAATTTTGCAGGGGTGCTTAGACCTGTAGACAAGAAACGTATTCACGTATATACATATACAGGGTCCGCCGTAACTTTTTTTTTTTTTTAAATACAATAAAAAACAAACACAAGATCGATCGTAACGTTGGCTGTATGGCACGGTGCGCCGTCTTGCTGGAACCAAATGTTGTCCAAGTCCTCCTCTTTGATTTCCGGGAAGAACCAATCCGTTAACATGGCGTGGTAGCGTTCGCCATTGACCGTAACGGCGGCTCCTGCCGCATTTTCGAAAATGGGCCAATGATGCCGCCGGCCCAAAATCCGCACCAAACAGTAACTCTCTGAGGATGCATTGGCTTCTCTTCGATCACGTGCGGGTTTTCCGTCCCCCCAAATACGACAATTTTGCTTATTGACGTAGCCGCCAAGATGGAAATGAGCTTCGTCGGAAAGATGATTTTTGGTAAAATTCCGGGTCTTCGGCCAAGCGCGTTCCTCAATCGTATACACAACCATTTTCGTTCAGCGGAAGGATAAAACTAACTTTCTGTCCAATCAGATGTGACATCAGTGTTGCCACACTGAAATAACCACTAGTTCAAAAAAAAAAAAATGTTAGATGGCGGACCCTGTATAAATAATTGAAATTTGAAAGATGTAGAGTTATAATAATTGCTTACTAAATCTGAAAAGAAAATGCCTGTTTTTTATTTTTGGAAAGATGTGATAAGTATTTTGCAACACAAGAAATACAACTGCAAATATATATAAATATGGTTTACGGAAAGTCAGTTTGTATGTGGGACTAAATGCTATACTTGATCGATTTCACAAAAATTATAAATGGGAAAAATATATTTTTTTGTTTTTCATAGATTCGCTAATTTTAAAAATTAAAAAACTAGATAATAATTTGGTTTCAACCCAATTTCGATATCCAGTTCTTAATTAAAACTATCAAATATAGTTTCCATTTTTTATCAATGTTTATACTCTTTTTTTTACTGTGTGATGGGTATTATCATATATTGTCAGCAAGTTTATAACGCTTTAAAGAAGACATCGTAGACCTCATAAAAGTATATATATATTATTGATTAACATGTCAAGAGCCAAAGTCTGTCATGTTTAGAAACATGGAATATATATATTCTTGATCAACAAACGACTCAAATCAATCAAGCCAAGTTCGTTCGTCTGTTGCAAGGCAATTCATTCAAGCTCAGGTCAAATTAATATTGAGTTGAAATTCCGAAATGTAAGCTTTTGTGGGTTCTCAGTAGTTTTTATGTTGAGTTCAGAATGCCACGCTCTCTCAAACCTACAACCTATTTTCGTGATATTATATGTATGAAAAAGTTTATTATTTATAGAATGTATTCACTTCAATTGGAGAAACACACACTTCTTATGTCTACCCATGTTTCAATAACAGATTTTATAAAAGTCGGGTCTCGGGTATTAAAACTTTGATTCTATACTAAGGAGCTAACACTTTTTGTTTATTCGTGATATATTTACAGTATTATAGGAAAAACCTAGAGCCGATCGAATGTATGGAAATTTTGGTACATTTCCTTTAATTGTGCTCTTATTCATTATGTTTTAGTTTTTCAAAATTAAAATTTTTTAGGTGTTCTCTTTGATCGTATTTTGCCTGTTTTACCCTAAGGTAAATTACAATTTGATTAAAACATCTTCAAGGTAAAGTGATTTATGCACATCGCTTTTTACGAAACTTGATTTGGTATAGAGTTATGCGTTGAGATTCTTTTGCAAAAACGCTATATGCCTGCATTTCTTTGAATATTCGTATTCATTTCTTATGTACTCTAGTGGCTCTACATATATACAACATATGTAGTGTATATAAAAATGTGTCGATATACATCTATGTTGATGTATATAGTTTAATTTATAAAGGATTCCGTCTATATACGCTAAGAGTTTTCTCCTTCAGAGCAATGGAAATTCTGTGTTGTACTCCTTCTGCTATACCACGTTCTATTCCTAGCGTCTCTAACCTAACCTTTAAAGCTGGATCCTACAAGATGGACAGGCGGAGGAGTAAAAGACACATGGACAAACAGGCAGACAGTGAGCGTTCTGTGTATTCAGGTCGGTGGTCAGTAGTCGGTGGTCGGACGAAAATACTGCTTCAATTGTTTCAAATTCTCTGCCTTTCTCGTCTCGACTGTAGAAGAAATATAAACTGCTACGACGTTGGCGCGGAAAAGTCGGAAGTAGTGAGAGCCTGAATTAGAGGCGACAACATCAGCAGCGCCGATGTTATATTAGATTGCGACGAATGTCAGCCTGCTTGCCAGTTATTGTTCTTGCCTTGCAGGCTGTGTCCTGGACACAGGTAATAGCAAAAACAGTTCAAGTGGCGACGGCAAAGCGAAATATGCATGCATAAATCAACGAAAGGAATGCCGACTATACCGGACTGACGACGGCGATGAGTGATGTCACTGCTTGAACGCAAAGGAATATAACTTCGAGGAGGAGATACTAAACACAACTTGCAAGGATTCCGGAACATCTGCTAAAATCGCCTTGATTTGTACACGAAATAGAATGAAAGCCGACCAGGCTGGCCCGGATGCCCGGTTACTTCGCTGTTTTGCTACTCCAAATAGAAGTTAACAGAACTGGAAGAAAAGAGAGGCTGAACTAAACTCAAATGATAGGGCGTATGCAGTGCTTGAAGTGAGCGAGTCGGCAAACAGACATCAGGACGAGGCGAAGGTAAGGTTAAAATGACTTGGATACGGACAAAGGATTAAATTGTTTCTGTAGTTGCCGCATTGCTGCAAATGCGGATATTTTGCGTAGTAAAGATATTACTTACTAGTGTATGTGTGTCTAATGTTTTCATGGTAGACGAGTTGCCCAAGTGGTCTGAGTTTACTGTATCTACGATGTCTTTAAGTACAATGGTTCAATAAAAAATGAATTTATTCAATGTAGTCAAAATTGGTATGTTTGATTGTTACATTATATGATTTCACTTATTTTAACCTACCAAAATCTATTCAAAAACTGAATAAAAGCTAAACTTATGAAACGTTGGTAATGACGTAAGCCACATCTTATAGACAATGTTTATTAGTTTTTCTTATTGAAGTCCAACCGAGTCAAGGATATAAAAAATATATTCTAAACTTATACAATCTTGACAACATGAAATCGATGCAATCTTTTGCGAGATAATTAACGTTCTTGTCCGTCAAAATTCAAAATTTTTAAATTTATTTGACTATTTCTTTATATTCCATTATTACAAGGCGCGTTTACGTACACATTTGATTGATTTTTTAATCAAAATTATATTTTTATAATTAAACACTTTACACAAAGCGTAAAGAGTTTGCAAAAAAAATTATCTGACAGTGAAAACAAGACGTTATTGGCTTTTCTTACTGGATAGTATCCAGATGTCAATAAAATAAATAGATTTTGGTGGAAAACTTTCAAGTTAAAAAAATTTTGCTTAACTTGGGGCTGCACACTTGTATATTAATAACCATGACTAAATAATCAGATCTTCCGAGTGAACAATCAGGCATGGTGAAATGACCTAAATGAAAAAAAAAAAAAAAAAAAAAACAAGAACAAAAATTTGGTCTCGAAGGTTAAAGCTTAATTTACATTGTCATAAAGATAATAAATGTTTGATCATTGGCAGTGTAGAAGCTTTTTACTGAGGTTGGATTTGGGTCAACGATACAATGCCAACAAATAATTATTGTATATTTTCGATCATATAACAATCTACATATATAAATTTATGTAGTAAAAAATAGAACAAATTAAGAATTTTCCTTAAGTTCCCCTTCTTAGAAGTGGGGGTTTTAGAGTGTCGGGTTTTAGAGGCTACCTTTAAATGTGGGCGTGCCACTTGATTTAACAAACAAAGAACACAGGAATTTGAAAAACTTAAGATTAAAATTTCAGCTTAAAACATATTTAAAACTAAGCGAATAAAGTGCAAAGCACCAAACCGACGGACAGACGAATATATCTAGGAAGAAATAGGTGCATCTACTTTTCCAAAAATAAAAAATTTTCGAAAGGTAAAAAATTATATCAAATGAATGCTTATAATGTGTGTACTATAACGTCAAGAAAGACGCTATAACTATGTCCATCTATGAAACAAACCTATCTGATGAAACTAAGATTTTCCTGAACAGTTGTGTAGCCTAATTTAAACCGAACCCCACTTCCAATCTCATTGTAGCATATCGAGGAAATCGTTTCCGGAAAATATTGATGTCATTTTGAACGCTCCTTAAAAATATAAAAATGAATACAAATCTAAACAAATACCTTTTGAAGTTTTACTTTTGATAAAGTAACCTGAGCGCTAAAAGAATGAAATTAAGTAATTTAGCGAACTTAGAAACGTGTATAAATTAAAAATCTGCTATTATGAGCTTCTTAAAAAATGAAAATAAGTATACTTTGTCTATATTGATTATGGCAATAAGATAAATTTTATATAATTACCATTTTTACTCTCTTAAAATTGTAAAATAGTTTAAATTTTTGTATTGTAAAATAATTTGTATGAACAAATTTGTGTGTACTATAGATGCATACATACATGTGCATATGTGTATGTGTGAATGAATGTAAATAAGTTTATGTACAAACATACGTATGATATGTGGACTATATGTTAATACATATGTACTGTATATTTAATTTTGTAATGTGTTTGAACATATGAAGAAACTAAAACAAAATGAAATGAAAGAAGATTACAAGGATGTAGTGGAACAAAAAAGTTGGAGAAAGTAGATGCAAAAGAAGAACGTCAACCACATTCGTTCGCGCTAATGCTCAATTCACGCGAAAATTTCCTTCGCATTATGGACATACATAAGAGAGATGTGGCCATGGTCGAATTCACCCAATTATTATTATGTGGTGTCAATCTGCGGAGTGAGGGTTGATGAAGACAATGGTAAGAGAACAAGAACTGGCAGCTTCTCTACATACCCGACCAACAAACTGACCGACGAAATATCGTACGGCATACACACACACACACACGCAGATAAACTTACAATAGAGTACATACATTCATAGTCACACACATGCATATATATATGTATTTATACATACACGCCCACCTCCACATACACATACTGTATGAAAACACAACACGCTTACACTTACGCAAATAAACGAAGCACGTGTATAGTATGAGTGTATGTGTGACAAGAAACGTCATTAGAGAAAAAAGAAGAGGAAATGGGAAAATTCACAACGCGGTGAATTGAAAATAGAAAGACACTGGTCCCTGTCTTGGTTCTAGAGTCCTGATTTCGTTTCGTTTGTTGGTCCGAACGCAGCAACGTCGACTAAAATCCTGAAGACTCATATTGTAGTATACCATACATGCTGCTATGGAGTAGACTCTAAAATTTCCATAATAGTGAAAGGATAGATTTTGGACTGCGTGGAGGAAGAGGGATTTTCGGTTGGCAAGGGATATTTGCGTGCGTTTATATATGTACGTGTAGTGTGTATATATACATGTATGTATGTGTGTGAAGTGTTGCCTTTTCTTTGCTTAGCTATATTCTGGTTGCTTCGTTGTCACCCCACCGCGTCTCGTCGAAGCTCTGCATCGACTAGAAGAAACAGGGAACAACCAACCAGCCAGCCAGTCAACTGTCCACGACATTCTTGTTTTTTCTTTGGTTCGATTCATGTTCATGTATTTGGTTGTTGGTTGCATATACCTTTCTTAGCCCTGGTTTCTCAGGCCGAACTGTCCTTGTTGCTGTCGCTGCTTTACTTTATATCCTTGTTATTTTTGTTGTTTTTGGTATTATTGTGCCGTCGTTGCTGTGGCATCACAGTTGCTCTTGTTGCTTCGAACTAGCGGAAAGAGACATAATAATGTCCTTTGGTCATTCTGACCAACATTCACACTAACAAACATGAACACTTTCGTATACAAATATTTTTTATTTTGCTTATTTTGCATACGCTTTCTATCCTTTGTTTTACTTCATGACGATGACAGCGTCAGCGGACATCGACTATCTTTAAACTTCAAAGCAAAATCACCCAATTTACTCTACACATACAAACTTTACCGCATCTTTACCTACTATTAAGGCAAAGTTATACATAATATACATGTACTTACATAGTTTTAGATGAAATATATAATTATATACGAGGTTTGTTCAAATGAAAGGTGAGGTGATTTTTTCCTCAAGCCTCGCTCGAATCCTTCTACAACAAATCATTGCGTGGTTTTGTATTCAAAAAAATGTCACATTATTTGGCGTGAATAGATCTTCGTGTTCAGCATTTGTATTAAATTTTATCTTTTGCAAACAAATATTCTTAAAATTTTCAAAATCGTGATCCAATCTCAAAAAATTTAAAAAATAAAAAGAGATTTGGCTTGATATTAAAAGTAATTGTACCACATTTTGAAAACTTCGCAAATGTTGAATTTTTGTATGGGGGATGTACCTAAAAGTGGGCGTAGCACATTGATTTAAAAAAAGTTTAAAATTTCGGCCTAATATCATTAAAACTGATCGAATAATCGAGCAGCAACAAACAGACAGGCAGCGGAGCCAGATCGACTCGTCCTTCAAGCTGATCGCGAATATATATACTTTATGGGGTCTCCAACGTATGAACGGAAACGACGGTCACATAGATTATTTAAAAACCGTAAACTCTGTTAAAGTTTTCTGTTTCATCACCCGTTTCACCACAAAATAAGCAAATCAAACACTCTTGTCTCTTCGTCTATTATTAGGTACCGATGGAGGAAGATGTTTTTGTTTTTCATTTGGTCGCCGTTTCGCTTCTTGAATACAATCAGAGTCACACTTATTGCATATAAAACACAAATCAGCCATAGCTCTTAAAATTTTGTCTACCCAAGATACAATTTAAAACTAACAAATAAGGCTAAGTTAGTAGGAGTTCCTTTTGAGAAATAAGACTTCATATAAATCAACGAACTTGATCATCTGTCCCTACTACTGACTATACAGACTACGATATAATAGGGTCCGTATTCCCAGGTATAAGTTTTAACGTTATAAAAAGAATCTAAAAGTTGACGGATTTTATGGAAGATGTACTCAATTATTTTCTACTTGAAATGTAATTACCATAAATCTGAATAAAATTCAAATTTAATTAAATAATTTCCGCTTAGTAATTTTCTGATTGTACAAAAGAGGTAAGTGTTATTAAATGAAGATATACTTAATTTATGAAAAAATGATTGTATTAAAAGGTTTTATTTAATAAAAAAATGTAAATTATTTTTAATTATGTATTTTTCTATAATTTTTGTACGAGACTATAGGTTGAACTTGCATGATACCGTACATAGTGAAAGACTGCGCGCTCTCCGCCCCTATCTTTAAAAAAGGTTTGAGATATAAAATTGTTTTGAATAATTAGTCAGGGAAATTTTTAGACTAAATTGATGCTATAATACTGGATTGGCAAAAATATTGTGATATTTTATTTTGGTATATTAAAATAATTTGCTTCATAATAAATGCAACAATCAAAAACATAACACATATAAAAATTTTTAAAATGGGTGTAATGGTGTTCGTTTAAAAAGCTTTGGCTTGAATTTTCACATTTGATTTTCATGAAACTTTCAGAAAATCGTTTATTTGTTTATTTTTTAATATTTACAAAAATCAACAAATTTTAAGAAAAAACAAACATTTTTTTTTTTTTGAAATTTTGAGGTCAATTGTCGTCGCTTAAGAGAACATGTTAAGATCCAATGTAGGGTAAAAACATCAATTGTTTTGATTTTCATGAAACTTTCAGAAAATCGTTTATTTGTATTAATATTTACAAAAATCAACAAATTTTAAGAAAAAACAAAAATATTTTTTTTTTTTGAAATTTTAGATCAATTGTCGTCGCTTTTCAAGCGAATGGATCTCGACCCGGTAAATGGCAAAATAGGAATAGCTGGCCCGCTACGAAACCAATAAAAATACTTTTTTCTTATTGGATATACGATACGTTAAATAATGAATCACAAATTTTACGACATAAAACAACAAAGTAAATGATAAATAAATGATTGTCGTTTTTCTACATTTGAAAAATTTGACTATGTCTGCCTTTTATACCCGCCACACATAGTGTGGAGGGTATATTCAGTTTGTCTGAAAGTTCGGAACGCATTGAAGGAGACGTCGTAGATCCCAAAAAAGTATATATTCTTGATCACCTCGATGAGGCGAATCGATCTAACCATGTCCGTCTGACAGTCCGTCTGTTTATTTCTTCGCAATTCATTCGATCAGTTTTAAAGATATTATCTGAAATTTCAAGTATGAAAATGAGTACCACGCCCATTTTTAAGTATAGCCCCGATACAAACTGTCTGTCCGTCTGTTTATTTCCTCGCATTTTTTTCGGTGAAGATATAAAGGTATTACGCTAAAATTTGGAACTTAAACTTTTCTCGGCAACGACTACTTTGTATGTAGAATTGTAGAATTTTTGTTTTAAAAGGTATTACATATTTATGAGTGTATTCACTCAAAATTGGGTAAAAGCAATTCTATTGACATCTAATATCAAAACCAAGGTTCAACGGGCATTTTTAGGTGTAGCCCCTTATTCAAACTTACCGATTAATTTTAAACCCATTTTAAAATTTTTGTATAAAAATACGTATTATTTATGAATTTATTTACTCCAAATTGGGTAAAAACACTTCTTATACCATTAAATTCTAAAACCAAGGTGCCACGCCCATTTTTAGCTTTAGCCCCTTACAAACTTACCGATTATTTTCACTTCAACTTCACTTTAACTTTAACTTTTGTATCAATAAGTTATAATATTCAAATATATATTTATAAATGTATACAAGCCACTGATGATCACACATAAGCTATTCAAAGCTTTGGTTCCACTGAAGTTAACGATTTTCCTTGTTTGACAATTTATTTTTGCGAAAATTTATATTTTGAATGTTTTTTTTCTTCCCTGGGTTTTTTACATTTTTCAAATAAAAATGTGTATCATATTACATATACTGGACCAAGCATAAAGCCTGCCCGATATAATAGTATACTACAAAAATTTCATAATGGTAGATCCAGTAAATTAAGCGACTATACCTTACAGACAGACATACATTTTACTTAAACTACTCAACCCGCGGTTCGTGACTGAATAAAAAAGCAACTGAATAAAAACTCGTGAACCGATCCAGTGGTTCAAAAGCATCGCGAACCGCTGATCCGAACCACTTCAATTTTTAAATGCGGTACAAATTTTACACCAAACTTAAAGAAACATGTCCGCACAAGAGATGTTTTCATTGTAACTGTATGACCGTCATACAGTGGGGCAAAATAAGTACCTGTGGACAAATTGATTTTGATAGTGCAGTTCTTAACCAATTTTGATTCGTTTCTTTTTAATAAAAGCTTGCAAGATTTTGGTTTTAAAAGCTATCAAGCTATTTAAAATAAAACAAGATAAAACGTTAACTTCGGTAGCACCAGCTCAAATACCCGCCACAAGAAACTTTAATCATTTTCTTAAAAAAAAAAAAAAATTGGAAGGTGAGTTTGTATGGGGTCTACATGTTATAGTGGCTCGATCCTTGTCATATCGGTAGTATATTTATAGGATAACAGTAGAAGAGATTTTACACAGATTGGAGTGAATATATCCATAAATAAGAACTATTTTCATACAAAATCTGAAAAATAGGCGCTTGGTTTGTATGGGGGCCATATCAAAAAATGGGCGGGGCACCTTTTCTTTTGAAATTGGATGTCATTAAAAGTGCTTTTACGCAATTTGTAGTAAATACATTTACAAATAATAACAATTTTAATACAAACAAGAAAAAACGTTAACTTCGGTAGAACCGAAGCTTAAATACCCGTCACACAAATCTCTAAAGAGTTTATGTATAATCATTAGTGGTCACCCAAGTTTACACACAATATTAGATTTAAAATTTTGAGCTAAAAATACAGATATGTTTAACAACATATATCTATCTCGAAAATATCTCGAAATGGGAGATAAGATTGTGTAGAAGAAACACCTAAAAATGGGCGTGGCACCATGATATTGGAAGAGTTTTTACCCAGAATACAGTAAATAATAATCATTTTTATACAAAAATTCGAAAATGGGTGGAAAGCTTGTTCGTGGGCAATACCAAAAAATGGGCGTGGCACATCTGATTTGACATTGGATGACATTTGGAATGTTTTTAGCCAAATTGGAGTGAATATATGTATGCATAAATAATTAGTATTTTTATACAAAAAAATCGAAAAAAAGATAAGTTTGTATGGGGGCTATACCTAAAAATGGGAGTGACACTCTCATTCTCGAACTTAACATAGTCGTTGCCGAGAAAAGCTTAAGTTCCAAATTTCAGCTTTAATATCTTTATATCTTCAACAAAAAAGATGCCTAGAAACATACGGACACACGGACGGACAGACGGACATGGCTAGATCGATTCGTCTCGTCGAGCTGATCAAGAATATATAAACTTTTGGGGTCTACGACGTCTCCTTCAATGCGTTACAAACTTTCAGACAAACTGAATATACCCTTCACACTATGTGTGGCGGGTATAAAAAGTATTTTTTATTTATTAGCCTCGAAAAATGAAAAAAATCATTTTTAATGATCGAACGCTACCAGTTTTGTAGAAAATACTTAAAATTAATCCAAAACATCTGGAACTAGTCAAGTTACTATCCTTAGAAAATGTTTATAGGATAGGATTAATTAAAAAATGTATTCAATTTGTTATTCACAAATACATGAGTGGTTTTTATACCCGCCACACATAGTGTGAAGGGTATTATCAGCTTGTCGGAAAGTTTGTAACGCATTAGAGGCTTCGGAGACCCCATAAAGTATATATATTATTGATGAACTCCAACAAGACGAATCGATTTAACGATGTCCGTCTGTCTGTCCATCTGTCTGTCCGTCTGTCTGTTGCAATGAGTTTTCTCGGAAAATTTTAAAGATATTGACCTGAAAGTTCAAACTTAAGCTTTTTGTGCTCCTGGGCAGTTTGTATGTTAGTACCAAGGTGCCACGCCCATTTTTAGAAGTAGCCCCCATAAAAATTTACCACTTTTTTCAATTTTGTTTATGAAACTAGTTATTATATATGAATGTATTTACTACGAATTGGGAAAAAACACTCCTTATGGCAACCAAATTTCAAAGAAAAGGGGCCACACCCATTTTTAGATATAGCCCCCATAGAAACTTACCAGTTTTTTCGATTTTTTTATGAATATAGTTATTATTTATGAATGTATTTATTACAAATTGGGTAAAAACACTTCTAATGGCATCCAATATCAGAAGAAAGGTGTCACGCCCATCTTTTGATATGGCCCCCATACAAACATAGCGTCCATTTTGCAGATTTTGTATGAATATAATTCTTATTTATGGATATATTCACTCCAGTCTGGGTAAAATCACTTCTACTGTTATCCTAAGAATATGCTACCGATATGACAAGGATCGGGCCACAATAACATATAGACCCTATACAAACTCACCTTCATTTTTTTTATTTTTTAAAGTTAACGTTTTATATGCATTTAAAATTTTACATACATGTGTCTTATTTGAGACCCCATCTTGAGTTGTCCCCACCCAACCCCGTTGAGGAACATATTCTACGTCACTGATGATCATATATGTATGAACTAATTAAAGTTTCGTGTGGCGGGTATTTGAACTTCGGTGCTACCGAAATTAACGTTTTTTCTTGTTTGAATTTGACATTGTTTAGATACTCAATTTCGTCAAATTTTAAAAATTTATATCCAATGCACATTGGGCGGAAACGCCTTTTTTGGCATAAACCCAAAAATATTTTTTTGATATTTTTATGGTTTTAATATTTTTTGCAGTTAATAATTTTCCCTCCTCATCGAAAATATTTAATTTACATTTTATTATGCAACCATTATCTTACGCCAGCCCTTCAAAGTCAACCGTTTGTGACATGAGAGTCAGCAAGCAATCTGTATGAAAATTTAGTAAATATTTGTTCATCTCGCATTTTTAATTGGTTTGACAATTTGAAAAACTTTATAATGGAAAATATATGCCAAAGTATGAAGAAAAGAGTTGTATATGTGTTTAATTATATGTGCTTTTGTTTCTTTATTTTTTTAATGTTATTAATAAACCATAATATTGTCGAAGGTAACCTTTATATAGTTGTGTTTCGTGGAGCATATCTAGTAAGATACAGCTAGGTTAAAAAAAGTGCTTAAGGGGAAGTATGTGTTATTATGTATATTTTTATGTAGACTTCAAAGCATAAGCAGATTTTTACGGGTTTTCGATTTATTTCAATAAATATGGGCAAGTTTGCTATTAAAAGAAAAAACTGTAAGTTTGTATGGTGGGCGTGGCACCTTGGTTTTAACATACAAATTAGTTGCTGCCGAGAAAACTTTAAGTTCCAAATTTCAGCTTAATATATTCACCGAAAAAAAAGCTGATCAAGAATATATAATATATAAATTATGGGGACTCCGATGCCTCCTTTGATGCGTTACAAACTTTCAGACAAACTTATTTACCCTTCCAAAGGGACGGGAAAAAAAAAATTATTTTATAGATTTCCAATAATTAGTTTATTTTAGCAAAATAAATTTTCATGTCTCAACCTAAAAAAAAAATAATAAGTTTTATGTTTATCGTAGCTCATTTTATATGGTGGGCGGGGAAGGAGAGGTTGCATCGCTAGAAAAATTAATTCAAAATTCACAAAGTTTCAAGTTTCTAGCTTTAGAAACAGAGCTTTTGCCAAAAAAAAAGTCGTTTCAGCCCAATGTGCAATGAACGTTTGTTGATGAGATTTTCTTAAGTTAAATAGTTTTTCAATAATTGAACAATTTTTTAAGCAATTTTTCAGTTTTTTTTATAACAACTTAAATTACTTAATAAACAAAAACAAAATTATCATGTTATTATTTATACAATGTCCTGTCCTCAAGATCTCTAGTACACCAAATATTATTAGATATATTTAATAATTTGATTATGGTTTGTATGAGCTTAACTCTTATAAATTTAAATTATGTATTATGAAAACAAGGAAAACGTTAGCTTCGGTGGAGCTGAAGCTGAAATACTCATTTCACAACTCTATTAATAGTTAATATGTTCAAAAGATGCTTAGATTTAATTGCAGGATGAATTTGGTCAAATTTGTATGAAGGCTTTGTGTGATATTAGCCCGATCCTTAACATATCGATAATGTTCACTTAGGTGGATATTGGAATTAATTTTATCAAATTTTAATTCGATTCATTCAGGAAAAATAAATGTTTTCATACAAAAACTCGAAAATGTATTAGGGCTATACCTAAAAATGAGCGTGGCACATGGATTCTGACATACAAACTGCCTAGAACCAAAAAAAGCTTAAGTTTAAAATTGCATGTCAATATCTTAAAAACATTCTGCGTATCGCATCGCAATAGACAAACAGACGGACAGTCATACGGACATGGCTTAATCGATTCGGCTCATCGAGCTTTATGGGGTCTCCGATACCTCCTTTAATGCGTTGCAAACTTTCGGACAAACTGAATATATCCATTTACACTATGTGTAACGGGTATAAAAACCATGAAAAATGCCATATCTTTCGTGTTTCAATTCTTGTTAAACCTAAAGTATTCAATTGGTATTCACAAGTAGCAAAACGTCGTGTAGAAAATTACCTTTCAAATGATGTACAGGTCAACAACTTGCATCGAAAATATTAGTTTAAAAAATGTTTATTTAAAAATTATTTGTTAAATTAAATCTCATCAACTCATTGGATAGAATTTTTTTTAATTTATCGGCTTTGAGTATCGAAACAACAATAACAAATAAAATAATTTTCTTTATTAATCCAATCCTATGAAAAATTTTCTATGGTGAGTAACTTAACTAGTTTCAGATGTTTTGTAATAATTTTAAGTATTTTATTCAAAACTAGCATTTAAACATACAATTTTTTCATTGTTTTATTATTCGAGGTTAACAAATAAAAAAAAAAGCTTTTAAAATCAAAATTTTATATTTATAATTTAAAAAGAAAAAAATCAAGAATCGGTTAAGAACTGTGCTCTCAAAATCAATGTGTCCACGGGTACTTTAATAAAAAATATAAAAAATATGATATTTTATTCAAACTTTCTTCAGATAGACAGACTGCCATAGCTAAATATGTCTAAAACCTAGAACAAACATACTTTTTTTTTTAGAATTGGTAATAAAATAAAAGAACGATGAGTTGCATCGACTACGCAATACACTCTACCATACCTATATGAAATATTGAGGTGTGAAGTATCATGACACATATGTATATATTAAATATTGGTATAGATGTACATAAAAATAAACAAGGAAAAACTTTAACTTCGGTGGAACAGAAGCTGAAATACCCGCCACACGAAACTTGGAATAGTTTATTTATTATCATCAGCGGCTTAGGTAAAATTTGGAGAAGAGGTGGGTGGAAGTCAATAGTCCGATACAACCAAAATTGAGACACAATAATAGGATCAAATTTTAATCTAAAGACAGATAAAACAAACATATTCTTTAAAAAAATCAGAAAATTTGATTTGAGTTTATATGGGAGCTATACGTATTTTATAATTGCCCGATACTTATTTTATCGGTGGTGTGTACATATGTAGATAAAATTAGAAGTATTTTTGCTCATTTTGGAGTGAATACATTAATAAATAATACTTATTTTCATACAAAAATTCGAAAATGGGCGGTAAGTTTGTATAGGGGCTATACCTTAAAATGGGCGTGGCAAATTGGTTTTGACATTGGATAGCATAAGAAGAGGTTTTACCAGTTTTGGAGTGAATACATTCATAAACAGTGCCTATTTTCATACAAAAATGCTAAAACGGGCGGTAGGATTGTATGGTGGCTACGTACAAAATGAGCGTGGCACTTTCATTTCGAACTTAACTTAGTCGTGGCCGAAAAAAGTTCGGCTTGATATCTTTCTATCTTGAACGAAAAAGATACATAGATGTATACAGACAGACGGACATGGCTAGATCGATTCGTCTCGTCGAGCTGATCAAGAATATATTTACTTTATGGGGTCTACGACGTATCCTTCATTGCGTTACAAACATTCAGACAAACTGAATATACCCTTCTTACTATGTGCGGCGGGTATAAAAAAAAAACTTTATCGTATGTTGGTAAATTTTATATTTATTTTTATTGTACTTAGAATAAAAATAGTGCAGATAAAATGTGGCTTTTTTGTGATAGTTAACAAAAACAAGTTTTACTTTTGTTTTGCTTTGTTTTTTATGTACAAAGTTTTTGGATGAATCGATTTGAAATTCACCATGCATACATTTAATAATTAATATATCGCTTATTCTTTAAAACTTATAAACAAATTAAAAAGTTTCGTCTTGCTTTGCATTTACTTATGTATATGCAAACTAAATGCACGAGATTTGCTTGTTGATTAACAACATCGAACAACATCGATTGCAACATGCAACATCAAACAAGTCACTCAAACGTCTGTGATATAAAACCAGCCTTCTCTTTATGTGAGAGAACATAACATTTGTTCTTCTCTCCTCTCCCTTAGGTTATATAGATTGTTCATTGTATTGTATGCGATGCGAATTTGCGCACCAAAACAAAACGAAGAAAATCGAGAAACACAACCAACAGCAGCAACAATAGACAACGCAGCAACAACAGCCACTACACTGCACCTTTCCTTTGCCATACTGCCACACACGAAATTAAACCTTAGCGTGTTCGTGTCCGGTACGAAGTTGACCGGCCAAAGCAGCGAGTGAGCAAACCTCAGAAATTGCCTTTGTCTCATCGTTTTGTAGACTTTTCGTGCATTTTTCCTTAGCCAACGCTTGCGTCGCATCGTCGTGGTGGTTTCTTGCGATATTTTAGCCAAAGCAAAAATGAGGAGAGACATTGCGTTTGGTGGTCTTGTTTTTCGCACAATCCTCAGACGGACCGTCCGCTGTCCATTGACAACGGTCCATGTTCATGTCCATCGTTGAAGATGCAACAACAATATTGTGCTAAAAAGGAACGCACACCACAAAAGAAAGGCAGAAGATGAAAATAGGCCTGTCGCGCGTTTAAGGATGTTTTGTTGTTTCTCTGTCGCTGCTGCTGCTGCTTTTACTGGCAGCGAATATTGCCGCGTCAAGTTACGTTGCGATGCAAAGCAGAAGGGGAACAAAACTACGCTCGAGTGACCAACAGAATGACGAAACAAAAATGTCCACCACTATCAGTGTGTGTGAGTTTGTACATATGTATGTACGATTATAGTCTGTGCGTGACGTGAATGTATGTGTGCGAGTGAGCTTCTTCATTGCCATCTTCGCTGTTATTAATCATTGCACAGTTAGCTGTCAGCGAAAGAGGCCGCGAATCGGGAGAGTGCGCGCAACACAAACGCAAACACAAGCATCACAATAGCTCAACAACAGCTGTGAACCGAGCCACTGACCAAAATCGTCAACTGACAAACTTCTTTAAACAATCGCGCGCGCACTCACACAAACGCATCTTACACTTTTGTGTATGTTTGTTTGTATGTATGTATCAAGTATTTGCGTGAATCGTGTCCGTCTGTCAAATTCGCCGCTAAAATCAAAATTCGCTTATATTGAAGACGGCATCGCGGTTCGCCTCTCCTCACCCTACAAACCACGTGTGTTCGCCGTAACCGGACGCGCGATTTCTCAGGTTCGAAGTACATTGTCGTTCTGCAGCACAGTCATATCCTTTCGACAGCCGGTCGTGTGAACACGGTGTATGCGCGGCAAGCAGAAGGATACAATACAAAATAACTCAAAACAAAGAAAACAAGACGAATTTAATATGCAAATATTTTGAACGTGATAAATACAACTATCGAAATTCTCGCGCTTCCTTTTCAATTTAGTTTAAATAGTTGTAAAAAAAATCATCAATCGAAAATACGCAATTAGCGCAAGTGCAAAAAAAAAAAAAAAAAAAAAAGTACTAAAAATAAGAAAACAAAAAAAAACTGAGAAAAAATACTGTGAATATTGACAAGTTTTAAAACATTTTTGAAGTGTGACTCATAAATATTCTAGATATCGTTTCCATATTGGAAAAGCGGATTAATTTTTTCTTCGTAAAAGTTGTGACGGAAAAGGTTAGTAATTAAAAATTTTATTAAATTTGTATTATTTTGTTTTTCGAAAATTTCAATATTTTGATTTAGTGTTGTTAAAATATTCGTGTACAATGTGGATGTGGAATTTTATTTGATCAAACTCAAATTCTATTTGACAAAATTCAACGGCTTATTTTAAATTCAAATAGTTTTCATATACTTAATTTGATACCAAATATTAATTTATTACCAATAACGTTTAAAACTGAATGAATTTTATTCCATTTATTTAAAACATTAAACATTATTAAGCGTTATAAAATGATCAGGTCATTAAAGCAAAAAGGCAATCGAACGAATCTAGGAACATTAGACCTTATTAAAAGCATATTTGGTTTCCATAAAATTTAATGAGTGTGATTTATTTTGAATATATAGTATTTCAATGTGGTATGTGTAAAACAATGTGCGAAAAAAAAAAAAAAAATCTCAATCATCCAAGATAGAATATAAAAAATATATTCCCGAAAATCTTTCTTAAATCTTTCTTAACCTCGAATTCAATATCTACTAATTCATGTAAAAGTAATTAAAAAAAAAATTAAACTAAATTTTTATTAATCAGATTAATGAAAGAATCAAAAATAGTGTACAAGTTGACCGGCCAACAAAGTCGAAGTTCTCTACTAATTTTTGTGTTCATTTGAAAGATTCTTGAATTCATAAAAATATTTCAAATATCAAAATTCAAGGAACAAAAAGTAAACGACAAATACTTTTGTTATTTTTTCTTTAATTTTTTTTTATTTCAACGTTCAGTTAATTACTAAATAGAAGTTAATATATATATATATATATAAGATATATATATATATATATATATATAAGATATATATATATATATATATATATATATATATAAGATAAATTTATAAAGGGCAATTTGGTAAATAAATGTAATATAATGTCTTTAGCAACTTCGAATGAAAGTTTGTTAACATTTCGGGATGCAATAGTACATCCATAGGTATATTTAATCTCCGAAACCCAGTCGTCGGTATATAGAATCAGTATTATGAATTTTTCAGTTTAACTTAAATTTTAGTTTTTGAGCTCATATAAACCATTTAGCAACCGTTATTTAATTAGTTTTTTTCTTTTTTTAAATGGAAGATATATTTTACAATTTCGTTGACCTATAAATTTATTGGACTAGCCAAAATCAATACATTTAATTTATGTTACATAATTACATAAATGTATGATTTTTTTGATACTGAAAAGTCACCTTTAACAAATCTAATCAGCCATTACGATATACCTTGCAATGTCAAAGTCAAACAATTTAATTTAATGGCAATATTTTTACAAATTATCGAAAAATATTTGTTTAAATAAATTACTAAATATATTTATAAGAATAAAATAAGCGTTTTCATGCATAAAATGTTATTTCGCCACTGTTTGAAACGCCTTAAAGGAAACATAAAAGCCCATTAATTATCCAAAAAAAAAAATAAATTATGTCAATAAAAGAGTAAATTTTTTCTAAAATGTATCTGTTGCATTTAAAAAAAAAAAAACGGAATGGGTGTGATCTTGACAACTATAATAGTTTTCATTTCACAGTAGATGTTTTTTAAAAAACTATTTTTTCTGATCAGGTTCTTATGTTAAATCTAGTCTGATCTAGTTGCTTAAGTTTCCCTAAAGTAAATAGAAAGAGTACTAACATTTTGCACTACCTACATATGTATGTAAGGTCTATTGAACATTTTTCTCGTACCGCAAAAGTGTATAAATTCATAATTTGTAAAAATTTAGTTCTTAGACGGGTTTTGTCTGTTTTCCTTCAATAACATAAAAAAACATGAAACCAATGAGATGTGCAGTTAATTACAAGAAGGAAGATATGGCCTAAAATACCGGGTAATGACATTAAAATAATTTCATAAAATTTAGCTCTTCAATTATTTATGGTAACATCATAAATATTAAAAAAAAGTATCTGCAACTAAATCCACAAAAAATTATATATAAACTCAGTTTAAATTAAAAGCTAGTATTTCGTAGCATTTCTAGATGAGCTCTCTCAGAGGATTTAGACTGTTGAATCAATATATCCCCAACAAAATTAGGTAAAAAAAAAATATGGGAAATTGAAAGTTTTGATGAATTAACGATGAACCTTTAATAAGAAGTATTTAAATATTTGTATTATGTGTATCTTCGGGGGAACCGAAGGCTTAATATAGAGTCACAAGAAATTTCTAAAAACCTAAAATGCTTTATAGATATCTGTATGACAAATTATTGCATAGTTAGCTTTTTGCAAATACGTCGAGCCAAGTATGGACAAACACAATCAAAACATAATGCAAATCTAAAATAACGTATTTATAATTCACACATTTCTATATATTTTTTTTTGAAATATTTTTTTTACTATTGTATATTTTAATTACAATCTGTCTAACCGACAATTAGAAAATTGCATAAGTTTACAATCACAAGGGATAATTTTCCTACAACGAGAACAATTATTTACAAAAGGATTAATCCCAATTTCACAAATTTTAAATTTAAATAATAAATCGGTTTCAATTTAATTTAAAAAAATTGTGAATAAAGAAAAATATTTATATTTAGTAACAGATTTGTGTACCTATAAAAATGTGAATTGTACAGGTCGTTGGTCTTTGGTTTTGTCACTATCAACTGTTTATATACGCTAACAATGGGCTACTATCATATAGTTTTATATGCTGAAAACTAAAAAAAGACTCGAATGAATTCTTTCGTAAAAAGTCGCTTTACATATATGTACCATGTTTTTCTTAAAAAACAAACATGTCTATAAAAAAATTTCTGCACATTTATTGCTTTTCTAATATTTGAAAATGTGAATTTCGTTTTTTTTTTTTAATATTGACTAATTGTTCTAAAAATATGAAGAATAAGTTTCAATAGATCGAAAAAAAACATATTTGAGCCCTGATCGGCTAACTCGATCAACGGATATAATCGATTTATAAAAGAATCGAATCGAATCGAATATTCATTTGATTAAAAGGTTAAACTCTGAAATGATTATTCTAAGTTGTGATTATCCGAACGAAGCTAACCGTTTTATTTGATTATCCGATCAATCAGATATTAATCGAGTTTTTTACACGAGTCATTAAATATTCTTTCATTTTGTTGTGAATCAAATTTTAAGTACAGGGGCCTCATAAGTACTTTAAAAAAATCAAATTATATGGAAACACCAGCAGTTCTAAGCCAAGTTTGGCAAATGAGAGTGCCAAAGGTGAGAAAAACTTGCCTAAAGAAAATTAATGTTTTTTAACTGCTTCGAGAGAAACCTGAATGAGATATTAAGATACAAAACAAAAGGCACCATAAACATACATCCTCTTTTTTAAAACAAAATAGAACAAAATATCTTCAACCACTCCCAAGGGGATGACGCTTTTCAAAAAAAAAAAAAAAACTTTACCAAGTATTACATTCCGAGTTTAAACATCAAGTATTTGACTTAAGTTACTCGAAACGGTTTAACTTCAGTATCCGATTTAACGGATTTCGAGTAATTGAGCAAGCTTCTAACATGTATATGTACATTAGGCTGGTCTAAAAAAATCTTTATGCGCTCACCCCCTAGAATTGTTTTTTATCAAAAATAAGAAGATCCGAATTTTTTATTTTTAAATCGGATAATATTTAATGGTGTCCCTTAAATTGCCCATGTATATTTCATGGGAAAATAACACTTTCTTCGTAGATTTAATATAGAAACCTGGTAAATGAGTATTTTTTGATCGGATAACGATATTTCACTTCACAAAAGGTTATAAAATAGCACCCAATCATTCATTATCAAGAATCTAAAATTTTAAAAATTTTTTTTATAACGAATTTTATTGTATGGTAAATGTTCGATACATGTACTGTCTCAATCTGTCTTTATACAATTTAAAAGGAAATGGACACTTTTCTTTCACTTGTTCACCGCCAACTGTTTCTAACTAACGAAAACAGATCAGTTAGTTATTTTACATTATTAAACTTTTATAATTCTCAGATATTATTTTATTTTGTTGGCAATTTATAATAATTATACCATATCACATTAACTTAGACATAACACAACCATGCCGTTTTTTTTTATTATTATAGTTTTTATTCAAATAAAATCAGTAAGCATTGATTAAATGATATCTTTTTTCTATTATATTAAGAAGTCAATTGCTATACTTCAAATGTTAGTTTAAAATCAAATAAAATGTAGTGAGGTGATATAGTTTTGAGCTTCTTAAGATTTATGTACATACATACATGATACTTATGCATGTACTTACATATGTACATTTGTATGTAAATATTTCTATATTCTATAGCGGTGGCAATGTTTTGCTATAGGCGTTTTACAAGAGGTGACATAATTACACTTCTGTTCACAACATTAAAATATATCAAAACTATATTGTGAGTCGCTATCTTAAAATTAGAATGAAATTGCTTAAGTGATTTGTTTAGTTAAATGAAGCGCTAAGTTGTTAATCTGTATATTATGCACAAACTTCATATTTTCACATGAAACCATTTTCAAACACACACTCATATCTGACCGCATTAAAGAGACACCAACAGGTGCATTAACTACAAACACACTAACACCAAAACATCAAATAGCAGTAAAATATCATACATTCTCGTATATACATTCATACTTACATACATACATGCATACATGCATAGATAGGATGGTTGAGATTGCAAAAATGTCGACAGGGGGTGTGGTGGTTGAGCCACAGACAAAACAAAGTTTTTAAGTTGAATTTGTAAATACATTTCTGTATAAAAATCGGCATACATGTACATACATACACATATGTATGTATGCATGTGTATGAACATAAATAAGTATTTTTATTTTATTCGTAACTATGTATATATGTATGTATGTATATTTGCAAATACATATACATATAGAACATACATTTACTGAATGAATACATATAAATATCTTAAATATATGTATATACATACATACATATGTTTTCGTTTATTTTTTTCTATTTATCTTACATACACACACTCACACAGCTTTAGAGGCGCATTAGTACCACTTTCTGTCGTTGACCTCTATTTTTCCAGACTCTGAAGCAGTCTGCGAGTTCAATACCAAAAGAATCAAGAGAAACGATAAAAATAGTAAATACAATAAAATTATAATTGTATATAGGAAAAAAAAATGAGGACCAAAAGCTCAAAACACAGACAGATTTACACACACACACACACAGATACAAATGCATTTCAGAGCGTGTATGTTTGTGTGAGGCTCACTCCAGAAGATAAATGTACATACATGGACATAGTCGGACAGAGCAGAGTCAAGGGGCAAATGAAGTTGCTACAAACTTAGTGTAATACTTTTATATTTATTTCATTCTTTCTATTTTTTTATTAGGTTTTTTCTTGTTGGTTGTTTTTTTTTTTTTACTTCCTTGCGATTTTTTTATTTTATTATTTTTTTTTTAGTTTGCAGACTGCAGTGTCCCAGTTCGTGAAAGTTTGGTCAGTGGACAGCGAACGGACAGCAGTGGACTGTGATTTGTGGGCAATGGATAATGGGCTTAAGGCTTGGGGTGGCCATACGAAAGAGAAAGTAAAAATTCTTTTGCTACTAGTGAGTGACGTAGACGCAAACTAGAAGTCCTTGTAATTTTTTATACTGTTGTAAAAGTTTTATTCGATATGTGAAACAAGTGTCGAGTCGAAACTCACATTTGTCCGTTTCAGGGTTAGACAATAGGTCGGATAATGGACAGTGGTACCGGTGTGGTAACTAGACAAAGAAGAGGTTAAGGACAAGTTAAGTTAAGGTTGCCTCTATTAGCCGGCAGCATTGCCGAGTGCTAAGTAAACACATACTACATATATGTACAAACACAATACAGCACTCTCCAATGCATGCCCCATACTCGAATAGTAGTGAAATTAATGTGTGTTGCTCCTAATTTTACCTTGTACATACATACATACATACATACATACAAATATATATGTACATTAATACATGCATATATATGCATGTTTGCACAAATGTAGCGTAATTCACTTTCATTCATGGCAGGATACATTTGATAAAGTACATAGCAATAGTGAATGAAATTCTATATCATGTAGTGCTCTTCATTCACTCATTCGATTAGTGAAACATCCATATGTATTGTATACAAATGTAGGTATGTAAGTGTGTATGTTATCTTAACTATAAACGCAAAGTTAATGTAATTAATTATATAAATGATATTTCGCCTTTAACTGCGATTTTTTTGTTATTTTAAATATTTATTTATTTATTTTTTTGTTGCTTTTTTTGCCTTTTAGGATTGTCACTAGATACAAATCTTCAAAGAATAGAAGAACTTCAATGATAATTTTACTTACAATACTTTTTGGTTTTTCAACGATATATAGTAACCACAAAACTTGTTTGATATTAACTGAATTAAAATATTTTATTGAAACTGTCGTGGGCATATTTAATTTCAAATTTAAAGTTTCCAATGAGATAAAGAAATTTTAACGCAAAAATAAAAAAAAAAATGGGGTAGGTTTTTCTGTGTGCTCACATTAAAATGGGGTTAGGAATAATTTGATTAAGTATATCCAAAAATAATGTTTCAATATTGTTGTATAGTATCTAATTCGGACGGACATATCGATATCGACTCGGCATTCGATGCTGATATTAGCGCAAATGTGGATATAATTTTTTTTTTAATGTTAAAATCTGAGACTGATTCTTTAACGCATTTGAAACGCAGAACCAAATTATATATTTTTTATTTTGAAAAACTGAGATTATGAATATTTTATAGATTGACTCGTCGTGCCATAAAATTGCTCATCGATCTGTGACGATTGTACAAGTACCTACACACTTTTGCAAATAAATTTAGTTTTTGCAATTGTGAATTCTATTGCCAAGTTTTTACACAGTTTGGCAATTATTGCAATATTCCGTTTTGTACAGAATATTTTAAAGTTATTTTCATATTTGATTTTAGTTTTATATATAATTCGCAAATGATTAAGCCTGTTTAATAGAGTTTAGTTCAGGATATCTCTTAGGAACGGAGGTACTCTTAGCAACAAAGAAATGTGCTCTTTTTTTTACGCTTTTCTCTTTAGATTGTCATTTTAACTGAATCTATCTGTGTATAAAAACGGCTCCTTATTCTTTGCGCGAAGTTCTCTTAACGTTTGCTTGTAAAGTTCCATCTTATAAATTGAAAGAGGCGCAGTCAAAAAGTATAAGTCATGCGCAAAACGGGTTTTACAATTTTAAACTAAATTCTACCATCCCGTTCCCTCGTACAAAAACGCAATGCGTTGTCCTCTTTTCATTCATCCTCTTTCTTCAAGCTGTCCCTCCAGTTCACCCACCGATAGAGGCGGAGCATATTGTCATTACTCGTTGCCGTCGCCCCTTTATTGTCGGCACCATTAAACGCATCGAAGCCTGACTGTTGTCCAATCGACGGGCAGATGTGCAGGCAGAAGACTGGTTGTCACACAAAAACAGGTCGGACAGACGGCACCTGTACGACAAACAGACAGGCTCAGTTTGATTTGATGCGACGCAGTGATTGGGGATGTTTGACGCAAGTTTTATAACCGACAGGCTCTTCACCGCGCTCCATCTCCATCGTCTGTTACCGCAGCCTCCGTCGTCCGTATTCGCACAATGCCAGGTAAACAAGTCATAAATAATCTTAGCTTCGTGCATCGAATTTTTTCGGTCGCTTCGGCTATTCGGGTAGTTCGTCCTTTTTGAACTCGGCTATAGCACGTGATGATTGCACTGCATTGCTATTCATTTGAATGCTTGTTGCTCATTCGTGGACTCGCGAATCGATGCGCGCCGCAATCTAGGAAGAGAGGACGCGGCGCGGTGCAAATGCGCCAATTAGCATTTCTCATTGTTTCTGTGTGTGGGTTTTCGCCCGCGCTTTGTGTTGTTTTTTCCTTCCCTTTAGTTTAATTTCGCCTGTTTTATTTTTTGAGGGTTCTTAACACGGCGGCGCGTTGTATGCAAATGAGAGTGTCGCGAAAGGCGTTGCGATGCCAGGTCGTCAAGCGAAAAGTGATATGGGTTGGCATGTTGTGGGGTTGAGCAGATGGAGAAAGGAAAAATTTATTTAACAGTGTTGTGTACATACGCACAAGGATTCGTGCGTTCGTGTTAACTACTCTGCGTGTACACAGATATGTATATAAATGTTTTGTTGTGTGCGTTTGTTCGCACCGCGAACTGTGAAAAAGTTTAAAACGCGACACGATTTTATTGGGTCCTTTTTAGGTAAAAGTACGAGTCAATTTAACTTGACGGCGATGATTCGTTAACAACCCTTGTACATAATGTGCTATCTATGTGCAATTCATTGACGAATGAGAATGCATGTTGCATTCGCTTGATTAAACGTTTTTTTAAAATTTACGTATATACTCTAATAAGTCTATTAACTAATTTAAATGTATCTGTATATGATATTTATGTCTATATGTATTTTTTTTTTACAGATTTCAAACTGTTTGACAACGGCCTGAAGTTGGATATTTCCAGCTATCCCCATATGAACATCCGGATGGGCACGAAGGGCAAGCGTCCTCTACGAAGCTTGACCCCAAGTGATAAAATCCATGCTATACAGCGCATTCATGATGGCGAATCCAAAGCCTCTGTTGCAAGAGATATCGGTGTCCCTGAGTCGACATTACGTGGCTGGTGCAAGAACGAAGACAAACTACGTTTCATGTCGCGCCAATCGGGCGCTGACAAATTATCTACCGATTCCCTGGTGGAGAAGTTGGAAGGTGGATTATTAGGACCGCCCGAAAAGCGACAACGGCTGGACGCATCGCTCCCGTTAAATTTTTTCAAATAAGATGAAGTTCGACGATCTGGCTTTCAATAGATCGCCCATCAACGGGCTTGATTACAGTACAAATAAAGCACTTGCCGATCTAAACTTTAGCGGTATACCCCGGATTACGCTGCCTTCAATGGTGTAATGAAAAACAAAGTTTTTGGTGCAGACATCTCAAGACCAGCTGACCCCGCAATTGCCGCAATAAGTCCTTTGTCGAGTCTCACCCATTTGTCGGGTCTCACAGGCATAACTCATTCGCCACTTGCGATCCAGTTTTAATGAGCTTACCTCCTAATCTAAACTTGCTGGCTCAGCTGAATCCTGGGCTTGCTGCTATGTCCGGCTTTAATAGTCTTGCTGCGACCGCCAACACACTGAGAAATGTGAAACCGAAAGCACAAACTCAAATGCAAAGCCCGCACAGCGAAAGTGGAGAGCGCGTACTAAACAAGAAAGAAACCCCCCAAGTGAACCGGTTAAACTTGAAACAAAAAAAAAAAATAATTGTGGGTTAAATCTTAGCCAAAACGATTCAAAGTCTGGGTTGAAAAACACAAATCCATCAATAGCACCGTCGCTTGTGGGCAGTATGCCACCACTTTACTCTACCAGATGACCCACTGCTGTACTGGTTAAAATCACAACAAACAATCTTAGGTCTCAATAACCTGTGTCCACCACCCCCGCCGTCTATGGGTGCAAACAGTCCACCAATTCGTTCTTCCACTCCACAACAGCCAAATCTCCAATCGAGCACACCACCGCCGCGGCGGCTCCACTTACTCCATCATCAACAATATCTGGCAATTTGGATGAAAAAAATGTCGCATGGTTCAATTGGTGCAAGGCAATAGGGGCCAGTCTGCACTCGCTTTCGCCGAACACAGCAGCATTGGCATCTTTACAGGCTAATACGCTACAACAGCAAGCCACCTCAACTACTATCGAAGTAGCCAACTCTGGTGACTTTAGTAAACCATCATACGAAAATATTCTCTATTCGCAACTTACAAAGGACACGGCTAGTCCTTCTGTGCACAGTTCATCTTCCAATGAAAACGTCATTCACAACGAAGTGACAAGTAATACCGATTTGGCAAAGCCTGAGGATCTCTCAGCAAAATCAGTAAAAGCATGCAGTCCCACATCAAGTCCTATACCCGTTCCAATACACAGTTCACCTACAGTGACACCAATTCAAAGTCCCGCACACAGTCCCGTCGTGCGATCAGAAGTGGACACTGCAACAGAGGATCTCAACCGAACGACAGACACTGTTGCGGACTGCAAGGATGTTCTCGACAATCTGCTCTATAAAATAAATAATAATCCAAATTCGTCGTTAGGCAGCACAACCACGCCGGTCAGTGTTGAGGTAGGCAGTGAATCTGATTCAAGCTATAACAGCGAAAACCAGCACCACAACAACAACGATGTCAGTGCAAGCAATAATAACAACAATAATTCAAACAAAACCGATGAAGAAGAACGTACGAAATGCATGCAGTATGACGAAGACGAAGAAGCTGATGCAGACGACGTGGAAGCAATTAAGCACGGTGAAAAGTTCTTGCAGTGGTTAGAGAACTGCAGCAATCCACGTGTTACTGCCGTACAATTGATGCAGTTGCGCTTTCTAATCGCGGCGATTAAGTCTGGGAACGAAACAAAACCCATAAACAAATCGTTTATTAGTTCAACGAACGCGAGTCTCTCAGAAACTGAAGATACCGTTCCAGAGGAGGCTGGTCGTAACAAATCTCGTCGCCGTAAATAGGAACTACCAAAGTTGGCATCTGTGGAGCCAGCGGGAAATGCAATTTTGGGGATAGCGAAAACGAGGAACGACTAAACCTTAAATATTAATGTTTCAGATAATGGAAAAGTCATCAGCAATTTTACATACCAATTTTTTATTTGGTTCAACGATTAACTGACCACTATCAATATCACTACTCTTAACTCCAAGTTCCTTTCTTTCTTCCCTCAGATTTGCTTTTTGTAATTTCATATGATCTTTGGACCAATCGGCGAGTACAAAGGATATAATGTTCGGAAGGGAAGAATATTTAGTATATGTATTATTTAAGTTGAATCGTCTTCTCGGATAAAGTACAAAATGTCTCAAGAATGTTAATCAATTTGAAAAAAAAAAAAAAACGAACAACCGAACGAACGAAAGAACGTTGAACGGATTGAAATAAAGAAAATCCAAACTGGGAGCTTACGCAACTTTTACTAGAAATACTCAATTTATATCTTGATGGTACATAATTGACTAATTCGTTCAACGTTTAACCAAGCTTATTTACTGCTCTTTTTGAGTCTTATACTAATATTTTTTATTTTAACACTAAAATAATAAAAAATAAGCGTTTTCTGTACATACAAATTTTCGAAATCTCTAAGCTCGTTTACAATATTGTTTCCGAAAAAAAGTGACAGCGCCCGAGCTCCTATTTTCCTGAGATCTAATTTGAAAAGTGTTATGGTAATTATTATTGGATGTTATTAATTAAATCTTTCAAGTGTGTTATCTGTAAAAAAAATTTTCATCACAGTGAAGCAGTTAAATAATTGATTAAACACATTTTTAAATTTAACATTATTATAAGTAAAAATAACAATAATAAAAAAAATATTCAAACTACATAAATAGTGATTTTAGAAGATTATAAATGATAAACAATTTTATGAACAGATTTTCATACCATGTTTATTCTCAAGTAATTGGATGCAACAGGATACTAAATTCCAAAAAAAATTGTCAACTCCTCAGGCTAAGAGATTAAATAGCCCCAATTTATATTGAAAACTGGAAGAGTTTAATTTTTAGTTGAATACTTTTTAATTTTTCAAATGAAAAATTTGTTTTATTTCAAGCTTATTTATGTTTGATTGAAGCTCTAAACATTAATAAAACAAAAGCTACAAATTGAAGGATTCGAAGATATATGGTGCTCACATATATGCTAGGCAGATCAAAAAACCATTACATTACATTAGTTTTACACCAAAAATCTTATTCTCTCTCTCTCACCTATTTCCATGTATTTTGGCGCGTAGATTTAAAAATGGCCTACCAACCGTTTTGAATGTTGAGATATCTTCAAAAACCGTTTTTTGTGGACTTTTTCAGTTATTACCCAAAAATCTCAAAATTGACAGATTTCGAAAGCTGAAAATTGGGTGTGAGATTTTTCTCCCTCTACATGACGATATATTAGTGAAAATCAGATGAATACTTTTTGTATATTAAGCGTACCCAAAAAATTGTATTTTGTCTTTTGGCTTTGAATTAGCCATAAAAGGTGAAAAACTTCGGAAGAACCGAAGCTCGAATACCCGCCACAAAAAAAACTTTAATTAGTTCATGTATCATCATTAGTGACTTAGATTATATTACGCAAGGGGGTTAGGTGGGGAAAACTCAAGTTGGGGCTCAAATTAAAAAGCATATTTTTTTAAATTTGTAGGTTTTAAATGAAGATAAACAATAATTTTCTTTAAAACATAAATCAATGGAAGGAATATGTTTTTGGTTTTATTTTGTAGGCCCAGTCTTTCTTTCTATTTGGGCCTTTGTTTAGTGCCTCTTTCCTTGTATACATAAAATGACAGTAGGAGTGATTTTACCCAGATAGGAGTGAATATATTCATAAATAAGAGCCATTTTATTACAAAAACACAAAAATGGGCGGTATAATTGTATAGGGACTTTAACTAGAAACGGGCGTGGTATCTTGGTTTTGTTATTGGATGACATAAGAAGTGTTTTTAAAAATGTGTAGTAAATACATTCATAAATAATAACTACTTATATACAAAAAAGAAAAAGTGGTTAGTTTGTATGGGGGCTATACCCGGAAATGGGCGTGTCCTTGTTTTTGACATTAGATGACTTTACTCAATTTGAAGTGAATGCATTCATAAATAATCAGTATATTTATACCAAAATTGGAAAAAAAAGATGTTTGTATGGGGGCTATACCTAAAATGGGCGTGGCATCTTGGTTTTAACATACAAAGGAGTCCTTGCCGAGAAAACCTTATGTTAAGTTCCAATTTTCAGCTAAATGTCTTTATATATTCACCTAACAAAATGCGTAGAAATAAACAGACAGACAGACGGACATGGCTTTATCGATTCGTCTCATCAAGCTGATCAAGAATATATATACTTTATGTGGTCTACGATGTCTTCTCAATGCGTTACAATCATTCCGACAAACTGATAAAACCCCTTCACACTATGTGTGGCGGGTATAAAAATAAAATTTGTATATGTATTTGTTTTTTCTTTACTATATTATAACTTTAACATTTTTGATCCGATTTGGACACTTGTAGGCTTCTTATATTTTCGCAATGAAATTGTCTTAATTTACAAATTTTAAAAATAAATAAAATTCGTTTTCTCTCTTGCAAAATTGGGTTTTAAAAATTAACATTTTTCAAAAGCATGAAAAATACAATTTTTTCAGTGTTTCGACGCTTGGTACACAAAAAGTATTCATTCGATTTTTACAAATAGCATATCGTCGTATACAGGAAGAAAATATTTTCCAACCCATGAAAAGTTCAGATTTATAAATTTGTCCATTCTTGAGATTTTTAGTAATAACTGAAAAAGTAAAAACAAAACGGTTTTTTGAAGATATCTCCTAAACGGTCATTTTTGAAATCTACTCTCTAAAAATACATGCAAATAGGTGGGTTAGAAAGATTCCCATGGAATGTTGCCAATATTTGTAAACTAGTGTTATGAGAGTTAAACTATACAGAAAGTTTAAGAAGAGTTTATCAAATGGGTTTAAAGGAGCTGACCAATGGGAGGGCCGTTTTTTAAAATTTTTATTGGGAACCATATATTGAAACAGTATTGAAGTAGCATTGAAGGAGTTGTCGTAGACGCCATAAATTGTATATATTCTAGATCAGCTCGACGAATGACTACTTTTATGTCGAAACCAAGGTGCCACGCATATTTTAAGGTATAGCCCCCATACTTTTTTCCGAATGTATTCACTCCATATTGGGTAAAAAACATATAAGCTAACCGCCGTTTAATTAAAAATACTTTTTATATCATCCAACTCCAAAACAAAGATGCCACGCCCATATTATTTTTGAACTTTTGTTTGAAAAAGTAATTATTTTCAAATATATATTTATATATGTATAAAAGCCACTTGAATTCTTAAATAGTTTATGTGAGATTATCAATTGCTTATATGTATAGAACCTTGAGATGGGATGGATGGGAATCATTGGTCTAATACAACACAAATTTATACGCAATATTGGTATCAAATTTTGGGCAAAATGAAGATATAACAATAATTTTCTTGGAAACATCATCTTAAAAAATTTGTTTTTTCATTCAAAAATTCGAAAATCTCTTTCAAATGATTCTAATTAAAATTCCACTTTTACCACCTTACGTGAAATTTAAATTTTTAGGACGTAACCCCATATTTTCCGAAGCAGAATTGTCCGTCTGTCTGTCTGTCTGTAGTTACACGTGTCATGTGCTTAGTTTTAAAGATATTGAGATATCAAAACTTAAGCTGTTCTCAGTACTAGGCAGCTAAAGTAATAAGACCAAAATGCCACGCCCATTTTCAGGCATAGTCCTCATACTAATTTAAAATTTTTTTATTAAAAATGGTTTATTTATGAAGCGCTTTGCGTCAAATACAGTACAAAGACTTCAAATATTAGCCAATGTTTAGAAAATGACTCATGGTTGAGGTGGGATCACTATACCATATAACCCTTATAGAAATGTAGCTCTTGTTTTTGAGTATATATGTATATAAAAAAATAATAATATTAATATAATAATAATATATAATATTTATGAAGCGATTTATTTCGAATACCTTCAAAATACTTATTGTTGCAACATAAGATGACAACAGGACACATGATTAAAGTAGGCTCATTATAGCTCATAACCCCTTAACAAACCAAACGCTCATATTCATTCAAGAAGAGTTAGTCTTATCCTCGTGTGACGGGTATTTAAGCTTCGGTTCCACCGAAGTTACCGTTTTTCTTTTTTTTTTTTTTTTAAGTTGGTTTTCGTCGTAAAGGCGTGCTACGTTCTTTTTTGTCAAATAAATTCAAATAAAATATTGTTATAAAAATTGAATAAAAATAAGTTGATTTTTTAAACAAAATGGACGGTGCCACGCCCACTTTTATTCTAAGTCTAATACCTAATGGATATTTGAGCTGAATGCAAAAACAGAACTTAAATATTTTGCTTCGTTTTTGTGTTATTAATTTCCCATAGTGCTATGTGAACCGCTTCTGTGTTTGACTTTTCATCAATATTATTGCATATCCTTGTAAAGAAAAGATTCCAAAAATGGCCACCACGAAGGAGTACACTTATAAAAATTTAAAAAACATTTTTTTTTTTTTTAGTTGAAAATACTTGACTCATTTATTGTTAGCATCGAATCTTTACGCAAAAAGGTTTGATTATAAGTTAAACAACAATATTTTTTATTTGGAAAAAAAAAATTTTTTAGCCTTTACTCCCTTGGATAAATCAATAAATAGATTTGTCCGATTTTACTTAATATGCTATTATTTTCACATTTTTACAACGATTTGTATAATCTAAGGCTTAATGTTTTTGTGATGAAATAAAACACATACATATGTTTTAATTTAGAAATTTAAAAAAGAATTTATTTAAGTTTTTGGTAGGCGAAAATGGGGAGTATTGAAGCATAAGGAGTTGCGAAGCTATGCCATTGATATCACTTAGCAGTGGTTTCGATTACCTACTGTCAACATTTTTTGACATAATATCTTAGTTTTGCGCTGGCAGTCGTTCCCATAAAACACTTGTTTCGTATCTCTGCAGAGAGTGCGTTCAACATTTTGCTGCAAAAAGTTTTTTTAGCATTTGAATTAAACATTTTCATCAAGATGTTTACGAGTGTCAAAAAATACTATTTAATATGCCTTAGAGACTCCATTCGAACAAATGTAAAAAAACTGATATGTGGTTGCTTTGAACCACAAACAAAGCGTGCTTCAAAACTTCACACTTTCCCCTACTAAAAAATTGGAACAGAAAATTGTTCGTATCTCAACGCTTGTTACACAAATTCATTGATATTCACAAGTAGCTTAGAAGAAGTAATTACCTTTCAAATGATGCACAGCTGCTTTGAACATTCCATTCTCTAGATATTTGAAAAAAGTCCCAAAAACAGGGTTTTGATGATATCTCGAAAACGATCCTTAACAAAAATTGGTGGCCATTTTTGAAATCTTCGCTCCCAGGTCTATGAAAACCCAGAACCTCTTAGATTCAATTAAAGAGTAATTATTCTTTATTATTCGACGAGACGAATGGACTGTATGTCATTCGCTTTGTTTAAAAGATATTAACCTTAAAATTTTAAAATCAAGCTTTTCTCAGACTAAGTATGTTGAATTCAATTAATTTTTGGTATCGCCTCCATACAGACCTACCACCCACTTTCGAGAAGTTATATGAATGAACAAATTTTATTTTTGCATTTTATATCTTTCTTAGGCAAATCCATGTAAACAGTATCAATTAGAATTTGAATTCATTAACGATCAGGCTCCCATTTTCGAAATTAATGATTTACTTTTCAAATCATTTCTTATAATCTTGTAATCCTCAAATAGTTTGGGCATATTTAATGTGAATTAATTTTAATACCAATCTAATATGAATTCCTCCTAGCTCCACAAACTAGTATCTCAGTTTTTGATATAAAAATGTAAAGTTTTGCATACTGATTTTCTGGAATAAAAGCTCAAGCTCAAAAACTGTCCAAATGAAAAGTCAGTCTTTACTAAAATTAGTGTAAAGACTTTCTGGGACTTTAAATTTTGAATGGGACGATTGACCTAATAAAATGCGCAGAAATATACAGACAGACGGGCAGACAGACATGACCCGTTCATACTATGTGTGGCGAGTATCAAATCAAAGAATATCTTTACCTTCGCTTATTTTATACATTAGTTTATATGTACCATTAGTGATATAGAAAGATTTTCGCAGATGTTGAGTTTTAAACCAAATAAATTGGGGGATATATGCTGTAAAGTCTAACCTTTGGTTTGTATGGAACCTATGTGTACTTACATATGTCTAAAAGTGATTTTGATACAAAGTACTTAAGTTAGCGGATGAAACGCGCTGCAGTTAACAAATAGTTTTTATACCCGCCACTCCTAGTGTGAAGGGTATTATCAGTTTGACGGAAAGTTTGTAATGCATTAAAGGAGGCATCGAAGACCCCATAAAGTATATATTGTATATTCTTGATCAGCTCGATGAGGCGAGTCGATCTAGCCATGTCCGATGTCCGCCTGTCTGTCTGTCCGTTTGTCTGTTTATTTTAACACGATTTACTCGGAGACTATTGGAAATACTTAGTTGAAGTTTAAAACTTAAGCTTTTATCGGCAACGACCAGGTTAAGTTTGAATATGAAAGTGCCACGCTCGTTTTTAGGCATATCCCCCATACAAACTTACCGCCCATTTTCGAATATTTGGAATGTATTCACTCCAAATTGCCTTTAAAACATTTATAATATCATCCAATATTAAAAGCAAGGCGCCTGCCCATTTTTAGCTAAGGTCCCCATACAAACTTTCCGCCCATTTTCGAATTTTTATATGAAAATGTTTATTTTTTAGTAATATTTTGACTCCAAATTGGGTAAAAACACTTTTAATATCATTCAATATTAGATCTAAGGTGCCACGCCCATTTTTTGGCATATGCCCCACATTACGTGAGTTGCATTAGACCACTGACTACGTCGTATCCCATTCTCAAGTTATCAGTATTTATCCGTCTGTCTGTCTGTTGCTGCGCGAGTTATTCGCTCAGTTTTAAAGTTAATGGTCTGAAATTTTAAACTTAAGCTTTCTAGGACCTGTGTACTTTCTATGTTAAAGTCAATGTGCCACGCCCACTTTAAGTATAGCCCTCATACAAACTTATCACTTTTTTTTCGATTTTTTGTATGAATTTCGTTATTATTATTTTGAATGTACAGATTGGGTAAAAACACTTCTTATGTCATCCAATGTCAAATCAAGGAGCCAAATTAAATTAATTCCAATGTCCACCTAAGTGAATACTATCAGGAATTGAAGTCAAAATAAAGTTTACATTTTATGTGAGGCACTGTGTTATTCAAAAAAAAAAAAAAAATTTAAATCGAAAAATATATCTCGCTTTTCGGTTTTGGGAATACGATTGAGTAGTTTCCTTTCCGACGAGTTTATGCTAAAATCGGTAAAAGCGGTGATAATTTTTGGAATTTAAATCGGAGTAAAATTAATTTCATATCTAGATACGTAATCAGATCATTAAAGTGCATCTTCCCAGACTAAAAAATATTATGCGGGTGCCCATGTATGACTTCCCTGTCATAATTTTTTACATATAATTCAGCATTGCAGTGGTATTCACCTTAAGTAATATTTTCACAGCCTTTACACAAATTGTCCATATATTCGAGAAATAAGCGTTTAGTATTGTAAATAGACATGTTACATTGATTTGCATCGTAATATGCTATCATATTTGTCCTTAGAGTGCACTTATGTTCGATTTAGCAAGTCATATTCTTTAACTGATAACTTAAATCAAATCACTTCATTCTGGACACCTTTTAACTAACTAAATGTGGTTTTAACGAAACTTTCAGGAAGTACATTAACTTAATCATCTGTTCTGGCTTAGTTTGCACATCTTTATTATATGCCAAATATTCTGGAGTGGTTCGATTTTACTTTCTTTCCTATTTTCTTTTTAAATATAATATACTATAAACAAGAAAAACGTTAACTTCGATAGCACCAAAGCTCAAAACTTTAATTAGTTAATGTACACAGTATGTTCAATAAATAAGGGGAATTTTTTTTGGATTTAACATGGAGCACGTAACGCCATCTATTGAGCGTAGTTATCTAGAAAGGTACAGGTCTCACCTTTCAAACGCAGCCAACTTCGTGTAAATTGGTTGACATATTAAAAAATTACTCTTTTCATAAAATTATTTTTTTGGGATAGTTAGATATATTTTTACCCAATTTGAAGTGATTACATTCATAAACAATTACTATTTTCACACAAAATGGCAGGAAAGTTCATATGGGGCTTTTACCTAAAAATGGGCGTGGCACCTTATTTTTGACATTGGATGTCATTAGAAGTATTTAAAAAAAAAAAATCGAAAATATTTTGTATGGGGCCTATATTTAAAAATAGGCGTGGAACCCCTGTTTTGACATACAAAGTTGTCATTGCCGAAAGAGCTTAAGTTCCAAATTTCAGCTAAATATCTTTATATCTTCACCTAACAAAATGCGTAGAAATAAACAAACGGACAGACAGACGGACGGACAGGCAGACGGACATGGCTAGATCGATAAGTCTCGTCGAGCTGATCACGAATATATACACTTAATGGGGTCTACAACGTCTCCTTTAATGCGTTACAAACTTTCCGACAAACTGATAATACCCTTCACACTATGTGTGGCGGGTATAATAAACAAATGAAACGTGTACCCACAGACCGATTGACAAACAGATGGATACACGGATGCGATTTTTTCATAACGGAAACAAATTAGAGTAAAAAGCTTTAGTCAATCATTAAACTACTCACTTCGTTTAATAAATTTTTATTAAAAAATTTTCCAGGGCTGTGCCATACAAAACTAACGACCAACGAAACACAGCTACACTTGTAAGTGTCAATCTAAAATTAAAAACGGCACCATCGGATTAAAACCCAAACTACGATAGAAATTTATCAAACTACAATTTTCTCTACCGTCACAAAAAGTTTTCCATTATTAGAAAAAGTGGGATAGGATGTTCAGATCCACCTTTTTTATCATTTTTCATTTCAATTTTGAATTTGTCCAAGAATTGCCATTTTGGATACTTAGAAGTAAACTAGTAGTTATTTTTCAACAAATGTGCGCAATTAATAATAACTATCATTCGGTCTTGGAGTCTGTATGTACTGCAAGATACTCTCTATTATCCCCGAAATAACGCTGCAGTTTTCCAGAATTTTCAAAAAGTTTGATATGTAGAAATGAATCCAGTTCTTAATTGTCAGAATTATAGTCCTATAAGTGAAAAATAGGGAAAATCAATTTTTGTCCCTAAATCCAGATTTTGGTGGTCTCCCGAACATTTCAAGTATATGTTTTTTTTACTCGACCAATAATCCAAAATTGAAAGGATAGATCAAATTAGCTGTCAATCACTACCGTAAAGCACCAAATTGAAACCAGAAAATTTGAATCTACATTATTTCGGGAATGTAATCATGTAGAATTTTAATTTTTGCAAGCTTGAAATGTATCGAATTATCGACATTTTGATCAAACCAGTGACCGCTTGTATGAAGAGAAAAGTATGAAACCCACAAAATGAACAAAAAAAAGGAGTAAAGATTTTTTTTAAGATAAAAAAAAAAATACGTTAACTGTGATTTAACCGAAGCTCAAAACCCGTCACGCCTATCATTATCTTGGAAAATAGATAGAAAATGGGAGGCAAGTTTATATGGGGACTATCCATATAATATAAATAATACATATGTTAACATAAAAAAGCTTTTACCATTCTCAAACTACTTGCATACAAAATTATGAAAATGTACATTAAGTTTGTATGGGGGCTATTTCTAAAAATGGGCGCGACACCTTGATTTTGACATTGATGAAAATAGAAGCATTTTAACTCAATTTGGAATGATTATATTTATAAATAACTAGCCCCATCGATGGAGACGCCGAAAACCCCATAAAGTATATGATCGGCCCGACGAGACGAATCGATTTAGCCATGTCCGTCTGTCTGTCTATCAAGATATAAATATATTAGGCTGAAATTTGGAGCTTAAGTTTCTCTCGGTAACGACTAAGTTAAGTTCGAAAATGAAGGTGACACGCCCAATTTTAAGTGTAGCTACCATTCAAACTTACCGCCCATTGTCTAATTTTTGTATGGAAATTGTAATTGTTTATGACTGTATTTAATCCAAATTGGGTAAAATCACTTCTAATATCATCATACACATATGTACACACCACCGATATTATGAAGATCGGGCTACTATAACATACAGCCCCCATATTAACCTACCTCCCATATTATGATTTTATTTGAAGAAAATGTTTGATATGTCTGTCTTAAAATTGGACCCTATTATTGTGTCTAAACTTTGATTGTATCGGACTATTTACTCCCACCCACCCCTTTTTCTAATAATAATAAGCTATTCCAAGATTCGTGTGGTTGGTTTATGAGCTTCGATTCCACCAAAGATAACGGTTTTCTTTTTTTTTTTTTTTTTTTTTTTTTTTTTGCTTTTTTTCTTCTATTTGTCAACTAAATATATTCTTAATAAGTGGTGAGAGAATAGTCGATGTCGTCAAGTCCACCCAGCACATGATTAATTAACATAGTCGCCAAGCTAAACATTGAAGCCAAAACAGATTATTGGATACCCTTCGAACACGAAAATAGTATAAACTTTCTGGTTATTCTTATATCAAAATCTAACTTTAAACTTACAACTTACTTTGAACATAAAAAAAACTATAAAAAGATTTCTAAAATTATTAAAATTTTGGTTCTGTGCGCCACGCTGGACAAAAATTCCTAATATCAGAAACCCCTTGAACAGCTAAAACTCATTTTTAGTCATTTTTCAAATGCGACTAATAATAATTCTCATTCCAAAGATATCTCTTTTCTGATTTTAAAACCCCATTGAGTCAAAACGTTCCAAAATTTCACCAAAGTAATCACCTTTTCAGTAATTTAATTCTACAGCAAATTAAGAAAAATTAAAAATTTATAAAGTTTGGGGTTTTCTCCGCATGATCCCAGGTCTAAATTCCAGAAACTCTTTGAACACGTGAAAAAAACATTTTAAGCCATCTTTCCCACGCGCCTAATATCACGTCTCTAGTTTTATTTTTTTCCAGAAACATGGTTTCTCCGGTTTAAAGGCACTCATTGGATTCCAGAAATGGTCAAAAATATGATTCGGGTCCACCAATGACATCGCTAAAAATCTAACCATCTTTTAAAGGCGACCAGTTTTAAGTCTCTACGTCTATTCACTCGGGTTTCGGGTCAACATGTTGCAACACACGTCTTAGGGCTCACATAAAATCTAAAAAAAAAAACAAGCAAAAACGTTAACTTCGGTAGCAACGAAGCTCAAATACCCGCCACACGAAACTTTAATCATTTTCTTGAAAAAAAAAAAAAAATGGAAGGTGAGGTATATATGTTAAATAGCTAAATATGCTAGATCGATTCGTCTCGTCGAGCTGATCAAGAATATATATACTTTTATGGGGTCTACGACGTCTCCTTCAATGCGTTACAAACTTTCAGTCAAACTGAATATACCCTTCACACTATGTGTGGCGGGTATAAAAAAATGGTCGAAAAATATTTTTGGGTCCACCAATGGGTCGTAGGTCCAAATTTCGGTCTAACCGTTTCAGAGATATGACTTTTCCGGTTTAAATGCCTCCATTAGGTCTCTGGTCAAAATTTTTCAATATCCCGTCTTAGTGCTCACTTTTATCATAAAACGAGTCTACAGTAAAAATTTCAGCTTTTTATCTTAAATTTTTTGGTCTGTTGCCCGAACCGATTGGTCTGTTGCCCGAATAAATGAGTAAATGACGAAATGAAGAAATGAATAAATGACTATATGAATGATTGAATGAGTGAATAAGAGAATGAGTGAATGAGTGAATAAGTGAGTCAGTCAGGTGAAGGAAATTTATATATATAGATAACTACTTTCATATGGAAATTCGAAAAAGCGGTAAGTTTGCTTGGGGACTATAGCTAAAAATGGGCGTGACACCTTGGTTTTAACGAAGTGAGCTACTGCCAAGAAAATCCTATGTTTCGAATTACGAGTCAGTATCTTTATAACTAAACGAATATATTGATTGACGAACCCACAAAAGAACAACCTACGTCGTTTGTTTCTTTAATTAGCAAGGACAGCAACCAATTCGACCTATCTGCTTACTCCTTTATCATCTGCTCGTGGTCATCATCCTAGTTCTTTATTATCCTATAACATAATCAGCTTTATTATGAAAGGCGCCGTAGACGTCGTCTATGTCATCGTCGTCGTCACTTTAAGTCGACGTCGTCCCAATGCTAAATCGGTATTAGCTAACAGCCACGTGACGACGTGGACTATTTATCGATAAAGTTAAGTGTCACCACTGACATTTGCGTTAAAATTTTAAAAATATAAATTTAATTTTGAAATTACGATTTTCATATCGGACAGTTCCAGTGATGACGGAACTATTCAGTTTTTTATCGCACCTACGCACTCTTTATCGCACTTATTCACTTTTTGTCGCGCCTATACAATTTCTTATCGCACCTATGCACATTTTTGTCGCACCTATGGACTTTTTTGTCGCACCTATGCACTTTTACGTCGCACCTATGTACTTTTTTGTCGCACCTATGCACTTTTTTGTCGCACCTATGCACTTTTTGTTGCATAGGTGCAAGTTAAGTCGTATCTTACTACAATACCTCATTGTATTGAATTTTCATACAAAAACTTAAAAAATGGGTACATTTGTATGGGGGCTATACATGAAACAATATCTTTTATGTAAGAAAACCCAAAATTTTGGGGTAAATTTGTATGGGAGCACCCCTTAAAATGGGTCCAAAGAAAAACCGTTTGCAATCTATCTATCTCTTATAGTCTCTGAGATAATCTGTTCCATACGGCAAACAGCAGGACAGACAGACGGACAGACAGACGAACAGACAGACCCTTCCAATGCTGATCAAGAATATATATACTTTATAGGGTCTATCTAGCCACCTTCTGTCTATTACATACAATCGCAAAAACCTTGATATACCTTTTACCCTTTGGGTACAGGGCAAAAAACAAATCCCTTATGATAACGTTAGTTCTTGTTCTTTTTATACATGTCACACGTAGTATGAAACAGGTACTTTCAGCTAGTCAGAAAGTTTGTAACACATTAAAAAACATCGTGGACCCAATTAAGTTACTATATATTTTATTAATCAGCTTGACGAGATGAGTCGAAGGTTCTGTCCGCCCTTTTGTTGCTGCGCGATTTATAAGATTGTTTGTATGAATGTTTGAATGAAAATCATCCAATGTTAAATCCGAGGTGCCACGCCCATTTTAAGGTATATCCCCACTCAAATTTACCACCTTTTCCGTTTTTATACCCGCCACACATAGTGTGAAGTGTATTTTCATTTTGTCAGAAAGTGTGTAGCGCAGTAAAGGAGAAATCGTTGTCTTTCTGTCCGTCTGTCTGTATTTATGCGTTTCATTCGCTTATTTTTAAAGATATTGACCTGAAACTCGAAACTTAAGCTTTTCTAAATCCTAAGCAGTTCAAGTGTTAAAATCAAAGTGCCACGCCCAATTTACTCCAAATTGGGTAAAAACACTTCTAATGTCCTCCAATGTAAAATCCAAGATACCACGCCCAAATAATAGGTATACTCCCACACGAGTTTTCCGCCCATTTTCTATTTTTTGTGTAAAAACAGTAATTATTTATAAATATATTTACTTCAAATGGGGTAAAAACACTTCTAGCTATCCTATATGTATACTTTACTGATATTGTAACATAGAGCCCCAATACAAAGTTAGCATTTTCTAAATTTTTCAAGAAAATGTTTATTATTCAGTCCTTAGGTTAACATTTGACGACATTATTGCGTCTTAGCTTTGGTTTACCAAAGCCACTCATGATCAACAATTAACTAAACCCAGATGTGGGCTGGTATTTGAGCTTCGGATCCACCGAAGTTACCGGTTTTCCTTGTTTGTATTGAATTTATTATTTATGTATATATTATTTTCAAATTGGGTAAACACACTTCTAATATCATCTAATGCGGTATGAGAAATGTTAATGTCAAACAGTTATAAATCTTTGTATTTTAATGTTGCGTACCAGAAATGGTAACTTTACAAACAACTGTTATGCTATTAGGACTTGAAGTCAGCGGTTGCAACCCAACAGAACGTGCTTTGTTTGAGAGAAAAATTAAGAAATAGACACTTTTGAGCACTTTTTACGAAATTTAATTTTTAAGTAAGCAATCTTACTATTTCAAATGCGGACCTGTTTACAATGTTGCGAAACCAGAAGTGCCATTTTAATAAATAGAATGCTGTGTTCTTTTATATGTTTTGCAAGAAACTCTCATTAAAGGTTTTTCAACCAAAACAGGCCGAATTCGGAGGCACTTCACGCCGTGCAATCAACGGATAAAAATAATTTCGTAGATGATTGGTATTAATGAGTATTAATGATTTTATACATGAGAACTATTCGAATCTGTTTGTCATGTCCACTACCAATAAACATAAAACAATTTTAAGCTTTTTGTCACAAAACCGCCGAATTAATAATTGACAAATATCCTTCCTAAGGCAGCAACTGTTCATTAAATAATTAAAAAGACGGTACTTCCAGTCGGTTATTTTAGTGAAGAAATAGCTAAATCGCGATATAAAGTGCATAAGTCTGACAAACTTCACCATGCGAGAAAACACAGCCGACTTTTTGCAATTTTACTGTAACAATATCAGTCCAAAATGTACATTTTCTTTTCTAACTGAAGTTATTCAACTGCTGGAATGCAATTTTACAAGTACGGATAAATATATGTATACTATAGAACCAGAAATCTTCGAAAAGGAAGATTGCGTTGATCATTGGATATTAAAATAAAAGAAAATTTTTATTTTAATACTGTTATTTAAGTTTTTATATGATATAATATTAAAGTTACGTTAAACAATCTGTGTTCAAGTTTCTTCTTACATAAAATATAAAGAAAAGAAAAAAATTGGAGTATCGGATTATGTAAAAAATATGCTAAAGGTATGTACAGTAAATCATAGGAAAAAAATAGCATCAATGCCAGTTTTTTTTGGAAAATTTTCCCCAAAGTGCAATATTATAACCGAGATTCAACGTTCATTTTTAGGTATAGCCCCCATACACACTTACCGATTTTCGAATTTTTGTAGGTGAATAGTAACTGTTTATGAATCTATTCACTTCAAATTAGGTAAAAACACATCTTATGTCATCCTATATATACACCATCGATATAATAAGATCGGGCCGTTTTGCAACCTCTCGCCCTATACAAAACTCACCTCCCATTTTCTGATATTTTAATTGTTATTTCTGTATTTCAAGCTTAAAATTTTATAAACAATATCTTGAAGTTTTATCTATGCCACTGATGGGTGCCGTGACGGGGGGAAGTAAGCTTCGGTTCTACCGAATGTAACGTTTCTCTTATTATACCCGCAACACATAGTGTAAAAGTGTGTAGAAATTTTGTAATGCATTAAAGGACCACATAAAGTATATATATTCTTGATCAGCTCGACGAGACGAATCGAAATAGCCATGTCCTTCTGTCCACCCAAGTTAACACTACCGATAAGGATAAAGATCAGGATAATATAACATACAGTCCAAACCAACTTGTTCAAATCCATCCAAATTTATCTAAGCTTGGTGAACATATACAGCCATAGTCAAATGTTATTACACAACCAAATTTTCTTTGCACATTTAACTTCCTTCTTCCTATGTTGCTATTGATGTCAGACTATAATAAGATATGTTGTTGTAATCACTGATCTATCCTGAATCGATCGATGTCTTATTGGAAAAGATAACGGTATATCGAACCGAGATTTAAGCGAATGAAGTAATGAGTAGCGGCCGTCAAAAGTTATTACACACATTTTTTGCGTCAAAAGTAATTACACAAAACTTAAACTTGAATATCTTGGTCTCTATTGAGATAGCAATGAAATCTTATAGTGTAGGTTGTCGGTCTCTTCGAGTAGAAAACGGTATGCTTAGAATTTCTGAGACCCTTAGGGTCTAGTTTAGGGTCAAAACACAAGTGTTTCATATTTTTTCATAAAAGCAATATCTCTGTAAATTACAAACCGATTTTAATTTTTTAACATGCATTAGAAAGAAAAAACTTTGCCTTTTGAGGCCAATGACATTTATAGACATTTTGCGATAGTACCTCTGCATATTTTCAAGACAAACGCAAATTTTCCATTTTTCAAACCATTTAAGGTTATCGTACTTTGTTACACTTTTTTGTTTGAAGCTACCTTTATGACAAAAAGGTTTTCTTAAAGTACACAGAACTACGAGTAAAATGATTGTTTAATGATAAAATCCGACAATAATTGACCAAGTTATTTAACTTCTCAAAGGAGCCAAAAGTTTTTTTCTTTCTAATGCATGTTAAAAAATTAAAATCGGTTTGTAATTTGCAAGGATGGCCCATAGCTGAAGTGAAAATGAGGGCTGCACGGCAATCCAGACCTAAGTCCCCGTTTTCTTCTACTCGAAAGGACCGACAACCACAGGCATTGCTATCTCAATAGAAGACCAAGATATTCCAAGTTTAGGGACCTGTGTGAGTATTGTGTGATAACACGACGGCCGCTTACTTCATTCGCTTGATTTCGACTCTAGACAATCTTCCAATAAGGTACCATCGTCAGTCAAAGACCGATCAAACACAACAACATATCTTATTATAGTCTGACATCAACTGTAACAGTAGGAAGAAGGAAAGGACGAATGTTGCGGTTGCGATAATGTGACAACTATGGCTATTACTACTAAAAGTTTCGTGTATTTCAGATTCGGTTTCACCGACTTAGCATTTTTTTCCTTGATTTTTATACCAGCTACACATAATTGGAGAGTATTTTCATTTTGTCAGAAAGTGTGTAACGCAGTAAAGGAGACATCGTAGACCCTATTAAGTATTTGAGCTTCGGTTCTTGATCGCCGCGACGAGACAAGATGATCTAGCCATGTTCGTCTGTATGTCTGTATTTATGCGTTTCGTTCGCTTAGTTCTAAACATATTGACCTAAGATTTCCAACTTAATTTTTTTCTCGGTCCTAAGCAGTTCAATGTTAAAATCAAGGGCCACGCCCCATACAAACTTACCATTTTTTCAATTTATTGCATAAAAATAGCAATTACATAACAAACTTTGGTTGTATCAGACTATTGACTCTAATGTTCTCTTATCCAATTTTTACCTAAGCCACGTGATCAAAAACAAACTAAGCCAAGATGTGGCAGGTATTTGAGGGCTCCGGTTCCACCAAAGTTAATGTTTTCATTTTTGAACCAAGTTTCACTAAGTTTTTGGTCTATTTCGTGGACTGCACTGTAAAGGTATTTTTATACTCTGTGCTCGATGCATAAAACGGGGAATATTAATTTTAGGAAAATGTATGTTACAGGCAGACCTTTAGAGACCCTTAAAGAATATGTTTATATTGTTGATTGGCATTGAATGGAGAGTTGTTATACCTAAGTCTGTCTGTCATTTTACAAGAAGGCTTATCTGTAGACCCATTTTAAGGGGAGTTTTTATATGAGTTTTTATATGAAAACTTTTGTGTTATGTAATCTAGGAACTCTAGTTCTAGTTAGTCCAATTTTTGGAGTTTTTGTATAAAATTTCAATACAATAAAGTAAAGTGCAAAAAAAAATTGGGTTCAGGATTTCTTGCAGTCGAGCATACTTGACTTCAGCGTTCTTTCTTGTAATAAATTATGAACAAATGGATATAATTTAATTTTAAGTACACAGCCCTTACTAATACACTTAATTTATATAAAATTCTTTATCCTTTGCACATGAAAGAACACGTTGTCTCTAAAAAACAATTTTTTCAAATTTACCTATATGACAAAGGATATCAATAATAAGTCAGGTAAAACGGAAACAAAGAAAATATACACAGAAATCAAATCTGTTTACTGAAGTCACAAATCGAACGTATATAAAGTTTTTGCAAGGGTTTGGGAGGAAGAAATACCGTGGAAACTCGATTCTTACACATACTCGCTAGTTGCACACCTTGATTCTTGCGTCACGAAATTTTTCCTCAATACGTACTCAGTACTTGCATCTCACTGTCACATGCGTTTCTGCAGTGCAAATTTTTATGTCCTGTACCCAAAGGGAATCGAACTAGCCATGTCCATCTGTCCGTTCGACGGACGTCTGTCATGCTGTCTGCCGCATGAAAACGATTATCTCGGAGACTATAAAGATACAGCTTCTATATTTGAGCCTTAGACTCTTCTAAGCCGTTAAGCGTGCACTTGCGAACGTTTTTGCTAAAAATCTACTCCAAAATTTAGGGTTTTGTATAAAAACGTCATTGTTTCTTATTCTAGGAGGCCTAAATTTAGCATAAATCATGCATATGATAGAGCATACTCGACTTCAATTTTTTTCTTGTTTGGAATTTATCCTGCCGTGTTTCTGATCTCGCTCACAGTTTATGCTTATCGGTATATCTGTTGAGATACGTATTATTTGCTCAGTTTTAAAGATATTGAGCGGAACATGGGGAAACTTAAGCTTTTCTCGGATCTTAGGTAGATTGTATATTGAAATCATATAAACCCAACCCAATCGATTTTTCTTAAAATTCATAAAAACACTACATTTCAACCTACATGTTTAGTGTGATTTTTTGGTGTATAGTATAGACCCTATACAAACTAATTAAATAATACTCTACAATTGAAAAAGCTAAAAACATTTGCCGCAAGGTCTTGCCAGTACGTGACAACACTGTGATATCTAATGTGTATTTTTAAAGAAACATTTCAAAGAAGCATAACCCATGCTTTCCAGATTCGAACGTTAACCACTTTTCATTACAACTCGTCTCAAACACACCGGAAATTATCGATTAAACTCATTAGTACATAAGCATATACATTAATGTTTATAAGGTTATAGACAAATACAATATACAATAGTTTAGGATATTGCTACATACCAAATTAATTGGATCCTCTAAAGTTTCATACTCCACAAAGTCGGCAACAAATCTTGCTATTTCCTCATAGTTTCCAATTAAGGGTTCATGAATAAAGGGCGGTTGGCCGAACGGTCGTACACACAAATTTCTAATGATATAAAATAAAATTTTTGTTTCGGAAATTAATCCTATCTTGGGAATGGAACTTACTTGAACATTGCATTCGTTTGGTAATGCTAAGACCAGTGCCCTTCTTTTGGGATTATTTATGACAAACTGTTTGCGAAAATTCTCGGCATACAACAATAAGACTCGTTCTTTTGGTGAAAGAGAATAGTAAGATGGTGGATAGCATTGTGGATTAGACGCCTCATATTCTTCTATCGCTTCCGGAAAAGAAAGATCAATTCGTCCAATATTAAGAGCCGGTTCGCCTTCTGATAGACTGAAGTCAAAATCATCTTCTTCGGATCCCATTTCTTCTTCCATTTCATCATAAAATTCTTCAGTGTCCGTGGCTTCTGCAGCCTTTAAATCGTCAATTTCCTTGAACTTCTCAGAATGTCTCGATGGGTCGATATTAGTTTGAAACTTTTTGGTATTTTTTAAATTTCACTCGTGAGCCCGACATGGTGATATCGTTGTTATGAGTTCTCTGTTATTAAAACCAAAATATAAACAATGTGACGTTGTCTTAACAACCAAAAAAATTAATTTGAATGCAAACTGAAAAACGTTTGCTTGCTTCGTTGAAAACAAAATAGTTATTAAATTCAAGAAATTTATTCGTTGACGTTTGTAGTTTATTTTATATTTTGTCACATTTTCGATTTGTGACTTTGTTGCGTATCAAAGAATTTAAATTTTGCCGTAACAAATTTTTTTTGACATTTACTAATTGATTAATTACTCCCCAAATCTAATTTGCGAAGCTAAAATTTTTGATGGTGGCAGTTTGATAACAATCCAAGGTTAACATATAGTATCAAAAAAGACGATTATTATAATTATTTGTTTATTTTTGTACCTTATTTTTATCCCCGTCACTGTTGTAAGTAGACAATTGCGAATTGTAATGTTTTTGATAAATGCCTAAAATTAAAAAAAAATTAAGTTGTTGAAAATATACTTACACGTATACTGCTATATATACCAATTATGAGTCCCCACTGGGCCCAGGGCCAAATTTCGAAAACCCCTTACGCACATCAAAAATTAATTTTTGAACCATCTTTCAATACGGCTAATTTAAAGTCTCTAGTCCTCTGCGATACTAAGTTATAACAAAATTGTTAAAAGAGGTGGTTCACTCGACTTTGGGTACCCAAGTTGGTCTAAGCTTCGAAATTCGAAAAACACCGTAACACACCCAAAATAATTTTTAGCGAAATGCGCCTAATTTCATGTTTCTAGGTAAATTTATTCCAAAGATGAATCTGCGGTCGGGCTAAATAAAAAAGAAAAACAGAGACACAAAAACATCATTGTTTCTTATTCTAAGAAGTCTAATTTCGGTTTAAATTATGCGTATTGATAGTCCCAATAAAATAGACCAATATGGGTAGGTACAACTAAATTTTTGGTACAGCCCCCACACAAAAAATATACCCAATTTATTATGATTTTGTATGAAAATCCAATTCAATGAGATACAGTAGTAAAATTGAACCAAACTTTAGGTACATAAAGCTTAGGTACAGGGTATCTTGCTGTCGAGCATTCTCGACTTCAGTGTTCTTTCTTGTTTCGTATAAGAATTTGACAAAATGATACATGTTTGTATGGGGCTATACCTAAAAGGTAACGTGGTTCATTGATTTTTCCATAGAAAACACGCAGGACCTAGAAAAACTTGAGTTTAAAATTTCAGTCCAATATCTTTTAAACTGAGCGAACAAATCGCGCAGCAACTTTTCGACAAACTGAATATACCTGTTTCAAAAATAATTGGATGTTATTGTATGACCGTTTATGAAGAGAAACATCGTTGTCCGGTTAAAAAATATTTGTTTTTCGGGAGGCTTCATAAAATCAACGAAAAAGTGTTTTTTTCTTTGGAGCACCTTTAAATATTATCCGATAAAAAAAAAATGCGGGGGTTTCCTATTTTCGATATTATTAAAGATTTGTTCCCGTGCATTATTGGAACCCCTAATTTATACATACATATACATTTTTCATAACCTATAATTGGTTGACTAAATTGCACAAAGACATAACATTGCTTTAAGTTTTCATAATGAATTAGCCTGCCTGAAGCAATGTCATAGTGGCCCGATCCTTTTCATAACGGTAGTATATTCATAGGACGACAGTAGAGGTGGTTTCACCCAGATTGGAGTGAGGGCTGACATACAAACTGACTAGGACCAAAAAAGGTTAAGTTTAAAATTTCAGGACAACTTTACTTTACTTTACAACTTTCCAAATAAAACGTTTTGCAACAGATAGACGAACAGACAGACGAACAGACGGACATAGCTAAATCGGTTTGTCTCATCGAGCAGATCAAGAATATATATACTTTTGGGATCTCCGAAGCCGCCTTTAATGAGTTACAAAAGTTATCTATATTATTGTTACATTCTCCCCCTTTGACATATACATTCGTCCCGAGCATAAGTCAACATCTAAGGGATTGCTTTCTTTGGTTGTCCTCTTCGGCGGATATGCTGGACAGGTGCTGGTACCTCGCTGTTATCAGTGCTTCTGTAGATGGTAATCGCTGAAGCATGATAAGCTCCAAAAAGGAGTATCAGGATCGTTCAGTTATGCGATTTCGTATATAGATGTTCCAACCTTTTTCAGAATGGCGTAGGGGCCGTCAAGCTTTGGTACAAACTTGGAAGATACACCTTTGCTGCTTGACAAAGTACGTGTGTATTGATTAGCACATTGGTGCCAATTTGGAAGTCTGGTTGTGGCTGACGCTTTTTTGTCGACGTACTATATGTCTTGTTGTCGGTCTTGCAAACGTTTTTCATGATGTTTTATATCACATATGGTTCGTAGTTCTCTACCCAAGGTGAGATATGCAGCCTTGAATCCTGTACTTTTACGTTTTGCCGTATTTAATGAAAAGCGTATTGCGGATAAATTTTGATTCTAAGAACTATGGTCATTTTTAACTAATATACAAGCTGGGTTTCTTCTTTCTACTGGATTTGCTTCTGGATGATATATAGGTGTAAACTGTTGTTTTAATATCCAAGCAGTAAGAAATTTTTTGCATAATGGCTGAAATGAATTGCACTCCATTATCAGTTTCAAGCCCGCCTTGGTATTCCATAACTTGCAAAAATACTTCTTGTATTAAGGTTTTGCACAGATTTCAGCTGTAGCTTCTTTAAATGGAAATATTTCAGCCCCATCGGGTTGCAGCATCTTCCGCTATTAATATCCATTGAAACTCATCTTGTGTTAATGGTAGGGACCAAATAAATCGACGGCTAAAACTTCAAACACAGAGTTGAGATCATGAATATGAGATTCAAAAGTTGTGGAACAT
>JAEIFJ010001744.1:600000-819645 GCA_018903435.1 Leucophenga varia
TGAGCATTCATTTTCAAGCAATCATTTAAAATTAATCAATCAAAGCTCTCTGTGGAGCTGGTAGGCTCGACAACCGACTTTCTATCTGAAACCCCAGATTTCAGTAAATCTTTTAGGACATCTCAGCCCTCTAGGCAGCACTGGAAGGCTGGTCTGTTGGGATGCAATGCAGGTCTGTCAATCTACAATGATGGCTCAAAGATGGACTGTGGTGTGGGTTCTGTAGTACACTCAAAGGACCTGGGTGTTGCGAAATCTTTTTGACTCTCGGGTCTCTGCAGTGTTTTCCAAGCAGCTTGTGAGGTGAACGTCCGCGACGGATCGGTGTTTATCTTCTCGGACAGCCCAGCTGCCATAAAGGTTTAAGGTTCTCACGTCACCAAGCTAGCAAATAAAACTCAATCATCCTCTCGTATGTTTCGGGAAAAGTGATGTCCTCGGAAACGTACACGCAGACCTATTGGCCAGGAAGGGATCAGCTAGCGTCTCCCAACCAGTTCAGGTAGATTCTTCAATCGTTGCAGTAATCTGCCATTAGTAAACACTTCGCCAATTTGGCATATAGTAAATGATTAAATCAGAATAGCTGCAGAAAAGCTAGAACAATTTGACCTAGGTTGGACTCAAAACGCTCAAACAAACTGTTAGAAAACTCGCATAAAGACCTCGCTTGACTAACAGCTACCAAAACGGGACACTGGCCCATCGAGAGAGCATGCGGCCAGAATAGAAATACCGTACAACGGGCATTGCAGAAGTTGTATGGAAGAGGATGCAACAGAAACGCTAGATCACTTTCTGTGCACCTGTCCCTGCACTCAGATCACACAGAATGCGGTTACTTGGGAAATGGCAGCTCAACTCGCTAGGTGAAATGTCCAATAACTGCCCCTTTCTTTGACTGCACGTGCAGATTTTAATGCGTTACTACTAGCTCTGGGCATAAGGCCGCTTCTACGAGATTAGGTGACATCAAAATGGCACTTCATGTGCTACTTGTTTGAGACTGTCTCATAGTCACTTCTATCTATCTATTTCTATCTCTTTTCCGCACTTCTTTTTAAATAAAGTATGTTTAAACTAGTTACGTATTATAAACAGTTTAATTTTTAATCAAAATCCGTTATATTTGTTCAATGTATTTTATTTTTAATTCGTTCTCTTTGGTTTGATCATAAGTTCAACTGGGAGAATCAGGCAAGATCTTATTTTTTTTGTTTTGTTTAGTTTTTTTTTATAAATTTGTTTTTTTTTTTATATTTATTTTAATACTTTTTTCAAATTAAAAAAATATATATTTTTTTTATTAATTTGTTTTACTTTAAAGTTTAAAAAATATATTAATTAATAATTTAAAAAAATATGTTAATTCTTTTATTTATTTATTATTTTTTTTTTTTTGTAAATTTTTTTTTTATATTTAATATTTTTTTTTATATTAAATTTTTTTTTTATATATAATTTTGTTTTTTAAATTTTTTATTATTTTAATTTTTTTTTATATATAATTTTTTTTTTTTTTTTTTAAATTTTTTTTTTTTTTTTTTTTTATTTAAAATCTTTTGTTTCTTTATTTTTAATATTTTTTTTTTTATATATTTTTTTATATTTAATTTTTTAATTTTTTTTTTATTTTTTTTATTTATTTTTTTTAATTTTTTTTTTTTTTTTTTTTTTTAATTTTTTTATATAATTTTTGTTATATATAATTTTTTTTTTAAATTTTGTTTCCTAATATTTTTTTATTTAAAATCTTTTTATGTTTTTTTTTTTTTTTTTTTTTTTTTTTTTTTTTTTATTTTTTTTTTTTTTTTTTTTTTTTTTTTTTCTTTCTTTTTATTTATTTTTTTTTTTCTAAAATATTACAAAAACAAACTTTTTGTTCACACTAAACTTTAAACAAAGAAACAATATTTTAATTTATTTCCAAAGTATTTTATACACACGCAAATCTAAAATTCAACAAAGCTTCAATTCATTTAAACGTGCGCTCACTAAATACACATTTAAGGTTCCATTTAATCGTTTTAAGCTTACAAGAGCACCTTAATACCAATGCACCTATGTATGTTGTTGTTGTTGTTAGTACTTTAACTTTTCTATGTTTTTGTTGTTTTGGGATTTCAAAATGTAATAATCTGGTTCCACAATTTAACTAAAACAAAATGACGCCAAAAACTTTTTAAGCCTCTTATTTGTTTTCGTTTTTTTTTTTGTATATATGTAAATGACAACTGGACTGTAATTGAGTGCTTGGATATATAAAGATATATGTAGTACATACATGGTATATACTATCTATAATATTTGTTTTATGCACATAAATTTAATTAATATTTTTTTATTATTACAATGATGTGTTATGTTTAAGCATTTTACAATGTTAAAATAATAATTATAATATGCCCGACAAACATGAAGTTTAATGAGTTTTTTTTTCAGCGAGTAGAGTATATGTCACAGGTGTTTACGATATAATTTTCGAAAGGACAATACGCTGGCGGCTCATAAAAAACACAAATACATATATATACATGAAAGGATAAAACGTATACATACACTTGTGCATAATTAATTTTAAAAATTAATTTCATATGTCTCGCTTTTCTGTTTGTAGTATGCAAAGCAAATACAAATAGAAGCGACAGCAGGTTTTATGGCAGATCTTTGTAAAAAGTTTAAGTGAGCCCAAAAAAAACAAAAAAAAAAAAAAAAAAAAAAAAATTAAGAAAATGTGTTAATGAGAAGTGCGAACACATGTTGTACAAATGTTGTGCAAAATAAAAAAGTATGTAAAATTTTCACTTATGTTCTGGAGAAAGGGTTTTAAATCAGTTTTGTTTTTTCTTTGTGGTGCTTAGAACAACCCCCAATGGATGTGTGTGCATAAAAGCAGAATATGAAAAAAGTCTATAATGAGCAATAAATTTTTATTATTAAATCTTAAAGTATTTTAAAAAAAGTCAATAATGCAGTTTAATGATGATAATGAAGCAGTAAATATCAAAATGGAGGTCGCGAAACTCCTGTGAACATTTTCTAGGTTCAATGTTTTTTTTTTTTTTTTTAAATATTCAGCATAAATTTCCTTACAATTTAGAATTGAAATAGAAAAAAAGTTTGGCGTTAGTACCCTTCTGAGTGTTCTGCAGAATCAGAAATAAAAGTACGAAAATGAAAAGAACTTTCAATAAGCTTTCGATAATCTGTCTGTTCATACTAGAGCCCTGCACAATAACCCGAAAACGGTTAAAAAGGATACCCGAAAAACAACACGATTCGAGAAACTCAAGTCTACTGGTACGAAAATGATCAACTCGACTCGTTTAAATTCGGTACGAGTCGACTTGAGTATGTCAACTTCAACTCAACAAACGAGTCGGATACTAAATTAAGTTGATCGGATACTCGATTGAGCTATAAGTCATGACTCGATTATATCTGTTTTTCAAATTAATCGATGCAGGGCTTTAGTTCGTACATTTCAACGAACTTAATATATATGTAAAAATATATAATTAAAAAAATTATGAAAATTCGGGGCCCACGGGACGATTTTGAAAAAAAAAAACTTAGATTGGACGACATCGGTTCAAAAAAATTTGGTGTATCATAATAGACGTGTTCAAAATGAATTATTTAGTCCTGCCGAAATCACTACTGAAGCTATATTAAAATTTCACCATAATTATGAATTAAAATAAGAGCCTAACGACGAGTATCTACCGGGTCTGAAATGAGTTAGAGCTCAGAAATAAGATATCAGTTTATTTTATTTAATTTATTTTATACCAAAATCATTTCTCAAAAAAAAAAAAAAATACACCTTCGCACCAACAAATAAATCAGTAAAAAGTAAAGAATTGCGAGATATCATTCATATTCGTTAAAGTTAATTCGATCTGACTTCCTTCTGTTCTCACATCTAAAAAAAAATCTGCATACAACAATGATTTTTATCGAACGAACAGGTGAATAGCAGCCGCTAGAACCCATTTAAAGATACTTCCAGATTTTAATTCTTAAATAGAAGATTACTGGAGCAAGTGTATCGAAATTCAGCGAAAATAATGCTGCCTTTAGGGTCCATTTAGAGATTCTTCCAGATTATAATTTCAAAGATGAGTTCTATTAAATAGAAGATTACTGAATCCAATGTATCGAAGCTAATCGAAATTAAGACCCTACTTCAAAATTCTCTCAAATTATCGGATCAAGTATTTCGAAATTCTTGAAGATTTTATATTTAAAAAAAATCTTAATTTTTTTATTGAACGACCTGTTAATATTTTTTTTTTTGAATAGATTTTTTTTATTTTTTATACCCTGTACCCAAAGGGTAAAAGGGTATATTAAGTTTGTGCGAATGTATGTAACAGACAGAAGGAGGCAAGATAGACCCTATAAAATATATATATTCTTGATCAGCATTGGAAGGGAGTGGACCTAGCTATGTCTGTCTGTCCGTCCTTCCGTCTGTCATGCTGTCTGCCGTATGAAAACGATTATTTCGGAGACTATAAGAGGTAGAGCTTTCAAAATTGAAACTTAGACTCTCCTAGGCCGTCAAGTGTGCACTTACAAACGGTTTTTCTCTAGACCCATTTTTAAGGGGTACCCCCATACAAATATACCCCAAAAATTTTGGGGTTTTTGCATAAAAACGTCATTGTTTTTTATTGTAGGAAGTTCAAACTTAGTGTAAATTTTGTCTATGATAGTCCCAATAAAATATCCCAATATGGGTAGGACCAAACAAATTTACTCCAAAATTTTGGGTTTTTACATAAAAACGTCATTGTTTTTTATTCTAGAATATTTAAATTTAGTATAAATTATGTCTATGATAGTCCCAATGAAAAAGACGAATATGGGTAGGCCCAACAAAATTTTAGGTATAACCCCATTCAAAGATATACCCGATTTTTTAAGTTTTTCTATGAAAATCCAATTCAATGAGGTATGGTAGTCAAATAGAACCTAACTTAAGGAACATATAGATTGGGTACAGGGTATCTTGCAGTCTAGCATACTCGACTTCAGCGTTCTTTCTTGTTTTATTTGATTTTAATTAAATAAAATTAATTTTAACAATTGTGATGATTTTTAAATTAATTTTAAGTACTCAGCTTACCAAAATCTTATGTAAGACTTCACTCATATGAAATATTTTATGTTTAAAATTTTTAACTTCAAAGCATTAACTGTAATTTGGCAACGTTGTGAAATCAGAGCGTTAAATACATATATAAAGTATTTCAAAATACATAATTCTACTTCAGTATACCATACTCATATATTGAAAATGAGTTGTTGTCTGAACGCATAAAATAAAATATCTAAGCACATGAATCATGAGCGACAAGAAGTCGAAGTGTAGTATCAGGACTAAAAAAAAAAAAAAAAGAAAAAAAAATAGAAGTAAGACGTTGAGTGCTCTTCACAGTTGGTAATGTGAAATTTTCGCTCGAAAGGCGACAGACAGACAGACATTGGAACATTTATGTTGACAAGGAGTCAGTCAATCTGTTTCACCGTACGTCCGTCCGTCTGTCTATCTACCAAAGGGTATATATAGTATACTTATGTATGTGTATGTTACCGCAATGTTAAAGAGCACTTTAGATACGCGAATACATGCGGAAAATGCGTGAAAAATAATAAAGAAAAAAAAAATGGAAAACTCGCGTACTCATATACTTTGTATATATAAAAATATAAGAAAATAGATGCTGCTTCTACTGCTGGGACCAAATGAGCAGGAAGACATCAGTAAATCTAAAACACGGCAAATGCTTATGGCGTCAACAATAATAATGATGATGTTGTAGATGTTGTAGATGTTGACAAAAATGGTGGTTGCTGTTGTATATTGGTGGTGTAAATTGTCGGTTCTACTAACTGTTCGTCTGTCTGTCCGTCTGTCTGTCTGCGTAACTGCCTATGCTGTTGTTGTTGTTGTTGATGATGATGTCTCTCTATGTCTTCCAAGTTTTCAAGTGTTGTACGAGTTAGCTTTTGAGTGTGACTAGCAGCAGCAGCAGCGGCAACCAAAGTGTAGACATCTATTTTTGTAGAGATAGGTGAAAGCTGGAAGACGTAGCATGTAGTATGATGTTGTATAGAGAAATATGTATATGGAAAAGTAGCGCAAAGAAAGCGTTGTAAAATAAAATACAAAAAAAAAACTTAACGTTTAAAGATTTTTCTAGTCTCAATAGACTTAGAAGCGCAATAAAACGATAATCGATGATGATGTCGACAAGTCACAATAAAAATTTTTTTATACGATTTCTTGACAAAAGTTTAAAGGATAAACATTTTTTTTTTTTTTTTTTAGAGGAATCGTTGATTGCATTTTGTGATTTTAAATTGATTAAATATTTTATTTTATGCTTATGTTTTCGCAGAATAGAAAAACAATAATCGAAACGTGCTTTTTTCAGCTTTATACAAATTAATCATTTTATCACTGACTGCACTTTTATCTTTTGGTTTATCAGTGATGTGCAGCTTTCGATATACCAAATAAAAAACTAAAAACTAAACTTAATGGCATGCTTTTTTTCATATTGCTTAAAGTTTTATCACATTGTAAATTCACACACAGTTTAAAATTTTGTTTTTCATGCATCTGATTAGTTTCCTAGAGATGTGCAGCGATCGATATACAAAAATCGAAATTAAATTGAATTTTACGACGTGCTTTTTTAGCTTTAAAAAAAAGATATTACTTGTTCCACTCATGCATGCTAAACTTAAACTGTAAAACGTGCTTCTTTTAGCTTATAACATTTTTTCCTGTCATACTCTATGCTATTTACACAACTGATTAATTTTTTACTAATGCATTACGGCCAATATATCGAACAGAAACTAAACCTAATGTTGAAGACGTGCTTTTTTCAACTTTAAACATTCTCCGTTTATACATTCTTCGCTTAATTATCTAATTAATGTTCTAGAGATGTGCAGCAGTCGATATATCGAATAGAAACAAACCTTAATGTGTTTTTATTTTAATACAAATTAATCGTTTAATATAAATTAATTAATTAACGATTATTTCGTTTTTTTTGGCTAATTGCAAACTTATATCTTTGTCAGCACAATACTCATACACGAACGTTTTAGTTTCCTAAAGATGTGCAGCGTCCGATAAACATACTACATATGTATCGCTATCGATATTTTGCGAATTTGTTGCTGTCATTGTTATTGTTTTTCAAAATACGAATTTATTAAAATTTACAGTCTAAAGCGTGTCTAAAAGCCTTTATTTTATTTTTGCTTAGAGATGTGCAGCGTTCGATATATCATATATGTACGTATAGCTCTCGATATTTCGATGATTTGTTGCTGCCATTAATATTGTTTTCTTACATATTTATTAAAATGCACAAAGAGTGTCTAAAAGCCTTTATTTAATTTTTTGTCTAGAGATGTGCAGCGTTCGATATATTATATATGTACGTATAGCTCTCGATATTTCGTTGATTTGTTGCTGCCATTAATATTGTTTTCTTACATATTTATTAAAATGCACAATCTAAAGAGTGTCTAAAAGCCTTTATTTAAATTTTGTCTAGAGATGTGCAACGTTCGATATACCAAATATGTACGTGTTGCTGTCGATATTTCGCTGATTTGTTGCTGCCATTAAAAATTGTTTTTTAGCATTGTTATTAAAGTGTACTTTTAAAAAGCCTTGTCATTTTTTTTTTCTTTATTTAAATACATTTTAAAACGTGTTTTTTTTTTTCCTTAAATAAAAAAAAAAATAAGTAAGTAATGACCGCTTTTGTAGTTGTTGTTGAAAATTGAGACTGCGTGTGGAAATTACTTTGGAAAATTGTGCGAAATTGGCACAAACACACACATACACACAAACTCTCAGACATACAAATTGAAATTGGAAAGTTTGTATACAACACAACAAAAGGTATTCATACGTAGCAGGTTCCTGTTCACATTGAAAGACTTAAAATGGCTTTAAATTGGGTAATTAAAAGCAACAAACCTGTTTCACAGGCATTGACTGACTCTGTGCTATGCAGCGGCAACTTCAACTTCAATTTAACATTGTTGTCGTTTGAAGTTTCGTCGTTTCGTTTATGTTTCCTCTTGAAGTTTTCATTGCTGCTGTACAAAATAAAATTTCTTTTTTCGCAGCCATCATTAAAAAGAAAATTTACTGCAAACGCTGACGAGGCGTATGATTAATATTTTCTTTGTGCATTTATAAAAAAAAAAAAAAAATCAAAAATAAAAAGCTAAAGAGCTCTATTTTTTTTTTTTTTTTTTTATAAATGGACTACATGGACTTGCATCTAAAGTCGTTGTCGTCTTTATTATTATTGTTGTTGTCATCTTTTCAAGTGCAATTATCAGCAAAAAAAAAAAAAACATGGTGCAAGATACAAATAAAATAATCTGCTGCAGAGCATATTGCGTGCCAGCAATAATTTTTAGTTTTATTTATTTATTTCATTGCACTTGATATATAAAAGTTATTTTTTTTTATTATTATTTAAACTTTAAATGTGTATTTTTTTGCTTTGAAGTCAGTCGTTGTATTTGATAACTGTACTCGGCGCATATTGCGCAGATTTTTTCACTGCATCATGTGTATCTGTAGCTGCATGTGGGAAAAAAATCTTGCAAGTAAAAAACAAAACAAAAGACTTACTTTGCAGTAAATGTTGCATTGCAATTACTCTCCCGCAGCTACTGTGTGTGTGTGTGTGTCTGTATCTGCTTTTGTTGTTTGATTGCAAAAGATGCAAGCAAGCATGCAATACACATCTAGAAAAAAAACCTCATAGATACATTTTTTGTATAAAAACCGTTATCTTTTGCGTGCTGCTAGATATTCGCTTATAAAGATGTTGTTTTTTTTTTCTCAAGTTCAAAAAAAATTTTTTTTTTTTTAGGTTGTTTTTACACGCAAGCGAGGGTGTATCTATAAGAAACCATTAAATGAAAAAGTTACACGCCATATGAGCTTGCATAGAAAGCGCTACCCTTGTGTTTGACATCTGCTTTGAAGTTAATTTTTCTGAAATTTTTTTCTAAAATCCATTTTATTATTGCTAGTTTTTTGAGCATTTTGATAATATTTTTTTTTTTTTTATATATTTACGAAAAATTTAAAATTCAAATAATATCACTGAGTGTAGTCGTCTACTCTTTTTCAGTTATATTCAGTTGCATCTGTAATTTTTCTATTTTCATATTTATTTTTTTATTTTTACTTACTTTATTCTATTCTATTTTTTTTCTATTTTAATATTTTTTGCTATAAAAATTACTTTACATTTACTTTTTGACTTGACACAAAGTATGCTATGAATTTTAATAAAATTTTTTTTAGAAAAAAAAAACAAACATTTGAAAGTAAATAATATGACAGCAGTACTTTTGTTTTTGTTAGTGCATAGATTAAGCTTGTCAAAAGTTTGTTCAAAAAAATAAATTACGTTTTTATTCGCTGCACTTGAAAGGTTAAAGAATATATTAACTTTGTGTAAATATATGTAACAGGAGATAGAAAAGACATTATGAAATAAAATATAATTTTAAAAGCAGCCAATTTATTTTGGTGACTATGTAAAAAAGAGCCACCAATCAATACAATAATCTTGTAAGGTTTTTTATATCAAATTGTTTGTTATACCATTTTAAGGAGTAGCTCTATATAAATTTTGAAGTTTCTTTGATTTTTTTTTGTTACTTTGTATCGATATCGAAAAAATTTTTATCAGTTTTAATTAGTTTAGGAATTATTTGAAAAACTATTTCTGCGACATATATAATTTAAGTCAACATTCTAGGTTCCACAGCAGAAAAGTTAACTCTAAACGCTTACTCTAAATTGCTCAATTTATTTAGACGAGTATTGTTGCTCTAGGGAAACTAACAATATCGAAAGCAACCATTTAATATATATTTTTTATAGTTATTGCATAATATAAACAATTTTAATAATTTCGTACTATGTACGAAACCTGTTTGTAAAAAGTACGAAATATTTCGTATTTTAAATGCGGTTTTTATCATCATTTCTAACAACTTACAGTCATCAAAAGATCACTTTTTGTGGTACTATTGTAGTAAGAGGTAAACATTTTAGACGTTCTTATATTTTGTTTTGTAGCGACAGTACAAAAAATAAATATATCTAGCATTGCCATATAAAAAAATAACTAATGGCAAAAAATAAATAAAAAAATAAAATAAAAAAAAAAAAATAAAATAAAAAAAAAATAAAATAAATAAAAAAGAAAAATAAAAAAAATAAAAAAAAAAAAATAAATAAAAAATATAAAAAAAATAATAAAAAAAAAATAAATAAATAAAATAAACAGTAAAATAAAAGTAAAAAAAAATTAATAAATTAAAAATTAAAAATAAAAAAAATAAAAACATGAAAAAACTTTTAAAAATTAATAATTATGACCTTTTCAGAAAAAGTTCTAACGGTGGTGTTGATAAGTGTGTTTAAAATCTAAAAAAAACAAGGAAAAAACGTTAACTTCGGTGGAACCGAAGCTGAAATACCCGTTACACAACACTTTTAATAGTTTATATGTTGTGCTTAGATTAAATTTCACGATGAATTTGGTCAAATTTGTATGGAGACTTTATGTTATATTTGCCCGATCCTTATCATATCGAAAGTGTTCACTTAGGTTTACATTGGAATTGATTTTATCAAATTTAATTGAATTCATTCAGAAATAATAAATGTTTTCATATAAAAACTCGAAAATGGGCGGTAAGTTTGTATGGAGGCTATACATGAAAATGGGCGTGGCTCCTTAGATTTGACATTGGATGACATAAAAAGTGTTCTTACCCTATATGGATTAAATATATTTTTAAATAATACGTATATTCATACAAAAAATCGAAAAAAAGTGGTAAGTTTGTATGGGGGCTATATCTGAAAATGGGCGTGGCAACATTCTTTTAATATTGGATGTCATTAGAAGTATTTTTACCCTACATTGTAGTGAAAGCATTCATAAATAATAACTATTTTCATACAAAAAGTCGAAAAAAAGTGGTAAGTTTGTATGGGGTCTATATCTAAAAATGGGCGTGGCACCTTGGTTCTGGTATACAAACCAACTAGGAGCACAAAAAGCTTAAGTTTCAAATTTCAGGTCAATATCTTTAAAACTTTCTGAGTAACTCTAATCGCAACAGACAGACGGACAGACAGACGGACATGGCTAAATCGATTCGTCTCATCGAGCTGATCAATAATATATATACTTTATGGGGTCTCCGATGCCTCCCTTCAATGCGTTGCAAACTTTCGGACAAACTGAATATACCCGTTTACACTTTGTGTATACTTTTAACTTTTAAATTTGGTCAAATTATACTCAAATTTATAAACAGTTCCTAAACCATTTATCTGGCGACAAAATGTTGCTCAGATGATTGATAGGGAATAAAATGGCGCTTGTATAGGTTGTCCCAAAATTAACGCAAGATTTGAAATAAAGTGCTGGCAACTCTAACAAAATTCTATCGTGTAACGCTTCTAATCTACTTGACCTAAACTTTTCAGCTGTCAAATTGTTATTTTTCAGGACTGACATAAACAATTTACTGCAAATCTTGGGTTAATTCTTGGACTTCCGATAATTCTGGAAAACCTATATAATTCATAATCATGACGATCAGACCATTAGAAACAAAGATATCAGCATTAAAAAGAAAGACAGTTTTTATTTTAAATCGGAAATTTTAAACAACAATATCTCCAAAACAGTTCGACTTATTGTTAAAATCAAAGATCGGAGTAGCTATAAGATATGTTTTTTTTTCGTCTTATCTGTCTACCTAATCTCGGTGCAGCCTTTAAGCCAAGGCATAATATTTTTTATTCTCCAGAATTTGTATATGTTGTAATTTTTTTTTATGCAAGGTCTAGAAATTAAGTGTACAGTGAAACTTGATTTTTTGATTCGAACCACTAAATTTTTTAAGCTTCTATTTTTGCCTCTATTCTTTTCTTAGTTTAGAGTGCCTGATTGTAAGTCACATAATATCTATGGGATTATGAATAGTTTAGCTAGCCCCAATCTAGCTAATTATTCTGGTTCCGTCATATATGTATATTTTATTTATATACCTGCATATATAGTAACCACATAATTTTGGCGCTATTTCAAGTAAAAAATAAGAAAAAAAAAGATAAACGTAGATCTCTACACAAATTGCAAATGATGTATGCGTCGCGTCTCAATACGGAAGTGCATCTTTAATTATGTAAATGTTAAATTTAAAGGTCACACATATTATTCATTGTCAGTTGAAACTACAGAAATATATATAAAATATCTACTCTAATTAATTATGCTGCTCAGGCAGGCAACAATGTAAAATGCGCGCTTTATTTTTTTATTTATTATTTAATGCAATTATTTAAAAATTCATGAAATTTCAATGTAACTAATTAACTTAATTTCTTCTTATCATTACAGATAATGAAATAATAATCTGTTAAGAACACACGCAGTATTTTTGCTCAATAAAAAAATATTTTAAAATAAAAATTTAATAAATTAATAAAAACAATCATTGTGCGTCGAAAAATTAAAGCAGCAAAGTGATTATTTTATGCATTTTATTTACAACAAAAAAATAAAATAAATTTTTTAAAAATTAACTTAACGTATTATAAGTCGAGAGAGAGAGCTTAAGCAAAACGTTAAAAGACACCACCAATTATTTTTAATAATAATAATAAAAAAAAAAAAAATATTATTGATAAATTGTTATCAAATTTTCTGTGTGTAATATTTATAGCACTAAAAATATAGAAGAAGAGAATATAAAAAGGAAAAAAAAAGTTACAAATAAATAACAAATAAATTTTAAATAACCAAAAAAAAAAATACACAAAAAACCACACAGAGCAAAAATGGAGGACAATAACACAAGCGTTCCAGCAGCGCCCATTAAGCATGAGGATCCATCAGTGACGCTCACAATAAGGCTGATTATGCAGGGAAAGGTAAGTTCAGAATTCGAATACAGCTAAAATTAAGATCTTTAAAAAATTATATAGTAAACAGCAGGGGCGGTATCACGTTATCACCCGAAAGGGTCTCAACTTTGGCTTGGTCCTCTGCTTTTGAAGTAAATCCGAATGAAATCGATATTTGAGATATATTATAAAAAAACAAGAAAGATACCCTGCAAGATACCCTGTACCCAATCTATATGTACCTTAAGTTAGGTTCTATTTTACTACCATACCTCATTGAATTGATTTTCATAGAAAAACTTAAAATATCGGGTATATCTTTGTACTGGGTTATACCTAAAATTTTGTTGGTCCTACCCATATTGGTCTATTTCATTGAAACTACCATAGACATAATTTATACTAAATTTTAACTTCTTAGAATAAAAAACAATGACTTTTTTATGTAAAAACCCAATATTTTGGGGTAAATTTGTTTGGGGGCTATACCAAAAATTTTGTTGGTTCTACCCATATTGGGATATTTTATTGGGACTATTATAGACATAATTTATACTAAAATTGAACATCCTGGAATAAAAAAACAATGACGTTTTTATGTAAAAACCCAAAATTTTAGGGTATATTTGTATGGGGGCTATAACTAAAATTTTGTTGGTCCTACCCATATTGGTATATTTTATTGGGACTATCATAGACATAATTAATACTTAATTTGAACTTCCTAGTATAAAAAACAATGATGTTTTTTATGCGAAACCCCAAAATTTTTGGGGTAGATTTGTATGGGGGTACTCCTTAAAATGGATCTAGAGAAAAACCGTTTGTAAGTGCACACTTGACGGCCTAGGAGAGTCTAAGTTTTAATTTTGAAAGCTCTACCTCTTATAGTCTCCGAAATAATCGTTTTCATACGGCAGACAGCATGACGGACGGACAGACAGACATAGCTAGTTCGACTCCCCTTCCAATACTGATCAAGAATATACCCTTTATATACTTAATATACCCTTTTACCCTTTGGGTACAGGGTATAAAAACTTTTAGTACTCAAAATAAATGGCTAATCTTTGAAGAAATTGTGAATTCCTGGATTTGAGAAAAATCACTTCTGAAGTAAAATTCATTGGTTTTATTTTTGACAAGAAAAAAACTGTTTTAAAATTATATGTTGGAAAGAGTTATGAAAGCCATTATGGCCTGCGTTAAGGCAATTTGCCTTTATTTAGGTATGGAGTTCTCATGGAGTCTGGTGACTCACCTTACAAAGAGCTTCCAGAAAGAACCATTTAATATGGTTGTAAAAAAGTGCAAGCTTGATCAACATTGGGGCGCTACGAAAAACCCTTCCGAAGCACTCAGAATAATTTTACACAGCGGAATTCAACTAATTCCGCCAACGTATATAGGGATGGGTCGAGTCAAAATGAGAAGTTTTGAGAGGTCTTCTACAATTTTGACTTAGAAGGTTATGCGACAAATCCAGAGCATGTCTTTTTCTACGCAGGCAGTAAAGCAGCCCGTGCAGCACTTGATTTCTATCTGATTCAATTCAACACAATTACTGAATCCTGCAGATCTCTAAAGGAGATGGCTCAGCTCAGATGGCAATGGTTGAAAAGTCAAACTTGGTTGGCAAGACACTACGACAGACTTACTTCCAAGAATCAATTTGTTCGAATAGCCTCGCGATATAATTTATGTTCACTAAAAGATAACCTTTGAAGCTGTGAGCAGAATTTGGGCTCCATTCAAAATTACAGCAGCTCCAGAAAAAACTTGCCAGAATTCAACCATAAAAAAATCATGGAATAAAATTAACTTCTCGATAATTTTACAAATTTTACCAGATTAAATATCCTTGTTGTCAGAAGACTTGGATGTATTCTCACTTCAAATTTGAAGAAAAGAATGTGTGGAACACCTATATTGCAAGCATTTAGCTCAGATTAAAGCACTTAGGTAAATATTTTCTAAAAGATACATCGAAAGTGCCGAAAATTGAAGTGCAGAACTTCGGAATAGTGAGAATGATTTCTTCAGTAAACACTCCTTTTCTTCTAATTAAGATCATCTTGCGCCGCAGTTCTTTGCCTCTGCGTTGGGCATGCTTTTCGACTGCCTGGTCCCTCGCCTAATTAAGCTGGTCACGGAAATATAAACTTTATGGCTTACTCGACAACACTTTCACTATAAAATCTGTGCATATAATAAAATTTTAATAATATTTTTTTATTATATCAAAATGTATAAAATACACATGTGGGCGTTCTGTCTGTTTTTTTCTACAACGTGCTGCTTTATTTTATTAGATTTTTATTCGATATACATCTGAAATATTTATTTATTGCTAATAACCCTAAGAAAAGACCAAAAAAAATAAATAAAATTATTGCGCTATTTTTAGTTAAATGCATTGCACGTTCTGCACAATTATGCACATCATAAGCAAATAAATGCGACATTTTCACATTTGAGTACGCGCCTTCAACAATCTCGTTCATCGTTCAACGCTCTTTCAAACCGACCGATACAATACATATTTATTTATTTATTTATTTATTCGCATTTTACAAGTATGGCGGCGGCGACGGCAAATAGACATAAATCATGCCAATCTATAACTATCGATCAAAGACTCTAAACAAAAAAAAAAATCTATGAGCAATGCGCATACACACAAAGCAAATATGTGTGTACATAGCCAGACAAACAGACAGACAGCTGGACAGACGGACAGTGAAATAGTCAACTAGAAACACAGCAAAAAAAAAAAGAAGGCATCTATAGTAGTGAGACTATTTCTAGCCGAAAAGGATGCGGTTAATAAATTTTCGAAAAACGTGGGGTGTATGAAAAAGTTGCTAAATTTTCAATTTTTTTCTTTTTTGCATAAAGCTTATTAAATATTTACAACTTAACGAACTTTTATTAGCTCCTACTCAGCATTTTTTGTTCAATTTTATTGAATTAAAGCCAAAAAAGCACAATTATTCTTAGGATTAAAAATAAAAGATACAAAAAAATGCTATAGATACATTTGTGCTCTAGAGAAGTGATCATGTCTTCGTGCCTTTGATAATGATGTGCTTGTTGTTGTTGTTGCAGATAATGATGTTTAATTATTATGTTAAAGCAGCACAAGAGAACAACAACAACAACACATAGCAACTTTGTCGCTGCTTCTAGCTAAATTTGAATTCATCTTGTAAATTGTGTGTGTACAAATGATTTTCTAAGATTGTTTTTCTTTTTTTTTTTTTATTTTTGCGCATTTCTTGTAAACTTTGCCAATTTTTAGTACACATCATGTAATTTAGCTTATTTTGCTAACGCGCATACAGTACTATACTGGCAATAAAATTGAGAGATACAATTGCGCGAAACGTAAAACAAAAAAAAAAAAAAAAAGATAAAAAAGATACAAAATGCATATACATTTGTATCTTTTTTTTTTTTTTTGTTGCAGCTGCTTTTAAATTTTGTGCTAATGCTGCAATAGTATCTTTTGCATTCATATGTATCTGTCCTTCTATAAGTACATCTACTTGTAAATATTTGTTCGCTATCTGCCTATCTAAATGTTGTCTGCTTGTCTTTCTATCTAGTTGACCGCCCATTTTTACTAATTGTAATGCTGTCTATACACCTGTCGTCGCATTTCATTTTATATATATTTTTGAGCAAATATTTTTTTGCTAATATTCAAAAGTATCTTTTTTTTTATTTTTAAATATTTTTTACGCTAAACTTATTAAAAATGCATAATTCAGTATAAGCTGTCATAAATCTGACAAGTATTTTGCTGCTTGAGTACAAAAAACAAAAAATTAAAAAAAAAAAAAAAATACAAAAATTATTAATATGTCAAAAAATATTAAACTCTTTATAAGACGAAAATTATTTATATTTTTATACCCGTTACACATAGTGTAAACGGGTATATTCAGTTTGTCAAAAAGTTTGTAACGCATTGAAGGAGGCATCGGAGACCCCATAAAGTATATATATTCTTGATCGGCTCGGTGAGGCAAATCGATAGCCATGTCCGTCTGTCTGTCTGTCCGTCTGTCCGTCTGTCCGTCTGTTTGTTGCTATGCGATCTTTTCGATGAAGATATAAAGATATTGGGCTGAAATTTTAAACTTAAGCTTTTCTCGGCAACGACTAGGTTAAGTTCGAAAATGAGAGTGCCACGCCCATTTTTAGGTATAGCCCCCATACAAACTTATCGATTTTTTTCGATTTTTTTTTTTAAATAGTAATTATTTATGAATGTACTCGCTCCCAATTGGGTAAAAACATTTTTTTGGTCATCTAGGGTCAAAACCAAGACGACACGCCCATGTAACGGGTATTTCAGCTTCGGTTCCACCGAAGTTAACGTTTTTCCTTGTTTTTTATCAGATAGCGTGCAAATGAGTATTAAGAGTTTATCAAAGAGTTTGTTAATGATTAAAGAAGATATGCAAAAGATACAAATCGCATTTTATGCAGTCAGGTTTAGAAGTTATTGTGCTAAAATTTTATATACTTTTTTCATACACTTGTCGTGTATTAATTTTTTTTTTTTTTTTTTTTTGTATCTTTTAGCTGCATCTAAAGCTAATTTACGCTTAATTACTTCGTGACATTTATGTGCATCATAAAAGAAAAAGTTAATGTTGTGTGTTGTATACATTTAAAATTTAATAATCTGTCAATGATGATATTGGCTAAAACTTTTCAACATAATAAAAATTTGTTGTAAAAATATACAACACAGTATTTATTTTTTTATGGAAATCAATTTCACGTGATAGCTCGCTAGCAGCGTATACTACTAACATATTTACCTAATTTCAATAATTATAATTTATGCCATTTCTATATTTGTTATTTTTTCTAACAACTGGTTTGACTGGATTGAAGCTTCTTTAAAAAAAAAGTTGTTTCTTACTTAATAAAAATTGTAATAAAAAAAATTGTAATTTTTTATGAATTTTAATTATAAATAATTGTTCATACCTCTGCTATAGTATAACTTTAATTGTATCAAAAATAAACGATTTTATATGAATTTTTTTGTACAGCTTAAAGGGTTTGAAATGCTCCTTTTTTAATACAAATTATTGCATAGTTTTAGTTGTTCTCATATATAACCTTAAATTTCCAGAGTTTTAAATAAACGTATGCCAGTTTTTATACTCGCCACACATAGCCATGTCCGTCTGTCTGTTTGTTTCTTCGCAATTCAATCAGTCAGTTTAAAAGATATTTAGCTAAAATTCAGAACTAAAGCATTTCTCTCCAACGACTAAATCAAGTATGAAAATGAAAGTGCCACGCCCATTTTAAGGTATAGTCCCCATACAAATTAACCAGTTATTTTCAAGTTTTTGTATAAAAATAGTTGTTATTTAAGAATGTATTCACTTAAAAATGGGTAAAATCACGTCTAATATTATCCATGTTAAAGTCAAGATGCCACACCCATTTTTAGGTATAGCCGTTATAGCCCCCATAAAAACTTATCGCCCATTTTCGAATTTTTGTATAAAAATAGCTGCTATTTATGAATGTATTCACTTTAAGTTATGTAAAAACACTTCTATTAGCATTTAATGTTAAAACTTAGGTTTCAGGGCCATTTTTAGGTATAGGCTCCATTAGAACTTTACGCCTATTTTGTAATTTTTATGTGAAAATAATAATTATTCATGAATGTAGTCACTTCAAATTGGTTAAGGGGTTACATACAGTTAGGAGGTCGAAAAAAAGGCATTTTTCAAGAATTTTTTCTAAGCAAACTATTTGGTTTATTGATTTGAAACTTGGCAGGTATATTATGACAACCTTAAACTATATACACATATTTTTTATTGCCAAAAATAATTATCGGGAACGTTGATATTGCCAATTTTGCAGAGGTCCGCAAAAAAAGGCCTCTTACGGTGAGCACGATATCTCTGGACTGGACCATCTAAAATGCAAAAACCAAATAGATTTCATTAATATAATAAATAATAAAATTACGGCTACTCAAAGCAAAAAGGTTCGATTTTTGACCAAAATTCGGCTTTTTAATTGTTTAAAAAAATAAGAAATTTTCATCGGATGGGGAAATCCTTCGATTAATTATTAAAAAATATAATTAAGAAGTTTGTGTAAAAATTTCAGACCGATCGGTTCAGCCGTTTCTGAGAAATCTTGTTCACCGACTTTGAAAACACCGTTTCGAGAAAAACGCGTTTAAAGTTTTGAAAGCACTTGAAAGCACTGCGAGATCTCTCGGCGCGCCTTCACTAATGTTTATAATGTCTATAACTTCGAAAATATTCGTCGGATCGACTTGAAATTTTGTGTGTGTATACTTAGTTATACAAATATATATTAAAAAATGCAAAAAAAAAAAATTGATTTTTTGAAAATCCTAACTGTATATAACCCCTTAAAAACACATCTAATATCGTTCTATCTTTACACTACTCATTTTAAAAGGATCAGCCACTATACTCACCATATATGTAACCCCCAAACAAAGTCATCACCAATTTTATAATTTTTTTTCCAAAAAAAATGTTTATTATTCTGTTCTTCAGTTAACATGTTACCCCCAATATTGTGTTTAAAATTTGGTTGTATCTGACTATTGACTCCGAACCATTCCTTCTCCAAATTCTATCTAAGCCACTGATGATCATAAATAAACTAAACCATGATGTAGCGGGTATTTGAGCTTCCGTTCCATTTTTTATTTCGAAAGTAGTTTTTAATCGAAGCATCAGCTACTAAGTAGCATTGGTATCGGTGTGCCTTCATGCAGCATACTTGCATCACATAAATATTGCACTTTCGATCTGATCTAATCTCATATAAAATTCGATACGCAGGCCCGTCGTGACAGTTGTGCAATGGGTGGACAATACTTTCTATTATTTCTGGTTTAAAAATCTCATATGCAAATCTTCGGTCATTTTGTATTTTTGAAATATTTTGTTGTCAATGGTTTCAGTTTCAACTTAAATAATTTTTGCAGTATGCAAGCATTAAAAATTCATTTAATATATTTTAATAAAATCCTATAAATATATTTTATATATTTTTTTAAAATTCATTTGCATTATAATTCTGTCACCTAACACCACAATTCCCCTACTCAATATAAATGCAATTCGTTTGTTTCAATTGTTCGCTCTTTATTTTATTTTATATTTTATTTATTTATTTTTGTTGTTGCATTTTTATTGATTTCTAATCAAGTATTCCATAAATATTTAATGAACAATTTTTTTATTTTGTTGCTATACAAATAAGTGTAACAATATTGTGTATGTTTATAAAGCGTAACATATTAATAAATATATTAATAAGCACAATCTTTTTTGCATAGTAATTTCATTTTGTCATACTTATTGTGCTATTGTAATTTTTTTTTATGAGTTTTTGTGTGATATAAAAATAAAATTAAATCAAGTGTGAATTTATTTTAAAGAAAATTTAATTAATATTTATTTATTTTTTTAATTGTGAATTATTAATTCTGCGAACCACTCATTTCTAAGGCTTTAGATTTTTTTTACTAACTCTATTTTGCAATAAATAGCTCAAGCTTTTTATAAATAAATGACATTGCAGCATGTTTAAACTATTTGTGAATTATAAACGAACTAAAAGCGCCTCTATTAGCTAAAAGAGCCCAGCACAATTACCCGAAAACGTTTAAAAAGAATCCTCGAAATAAAAACGAATTGAGTAACTCAAGTCTACTGCTAGGAAAATGATCAACTCGACTCTACTCGTTTAAATTCGGTACGACGCGTACCGATTCGGCTATGTCAACTTTAACTCAAATCGAGTCGGTTACTCCATTAAGTTGTTTGGATACTCGATTGAGCTATAGTTCTAGCATGTATTAAAATTATACTAGATTTTCATTAAAAATAGTTTTGACACTGAAAATATTAAGTATATGTTAGTTTATGTTATAGGTTAATGCATAGGCTTGTGTGTTTGGATTGTCGTAGTTCAAGTTCCAAAGAATCGTTTTATTTTTTCAAATTTTTTCTTATGCTTAATTATATAAATGACATCCATGGTTTAAATCACACACTGGTGTTGGTGTTTATACCCGTTACACAAAGTGTAAACGAGTATATTCAGTTTGTCCGAAAGTTTGCAACGCATTGAAGGAGATAACGGATAATCGGATAATCGATTTAGCCATGTCCGTCTGTCTGTCTGTTGCGATGAGTGTTATTCGGAAAGTCTTAAAGATATTGACCTGAAATTTTTTGTTTTGTGTTACCCGTATTTTTAAAATATTTTTTAATAATGGCATCCAATATCAAAAAGAATGTTGCCACGCCCATTTTCAGATATAGCCCCCTACCAACATTCCACTTTTTTTTGTTTTTTATGAAAATACGTAATTATTTATGAATATATTTAATCCAAATAGGGTAAGAACACTTTTTATGTCATCCAATGTCAAATCTAAGGCGCCACGCCCATTTTTATGTATAGCCTCCATACAAACTTACCGCCCATTTTCAAGTTTTTTTATGAAAACATATATTATTTCTGAATGAATTCAATTAAATTTGGTAAAATCAATTCCAATGTCCACCTAAGTGAACACTTTCGATATGGTAAGGATCGGGCAAAAGCCTCCATACAAATTTGACCAAATTCATCGTGAAATTTAATCTAAGCACCTGGTTAACATATAAACTATTAAAAGTGTTGTGTAACGGGTATTTCAGCTTCGATTCCACCGAAGTTAACGTTTTTCCTTGTTTTATTTTACTAATATTATATTATATTATTTTATTTTAATTTTTAGTGATTTGTTATGTACTTTTTTCACTAATAGTATCCGATTTTTTATATGTATGCGAATGTACAACTTAAAATCGACTAAGTATGCTTTAGATTTTCAATTGGTCTACTGAAAATCGATTCGACTTGACATGACATTTTATGAACTAATCGGAAAAGACCACATTGGATTAGTACGTTATTGCCTTGCTAATTGTTTTGAAGCTATGGGATCAAATATCGCTAGGTCCATCGACGCAATAAAAGTGTTCTTAACGGCGCTGTCCATTTAGACGAGATGATGTCACTTAAAACATTAAACTTTTTTTTTCTTGGCTTTTGACCCACGCGAACGTGCTTAAGCTTACATTTCAGCGATAGGTCACGACAAAAGCCTACTTTATTCCCTATCTCTAGTCAAAATAGTAAAAAAAAAATGATTCAATAACACGAATAAAACTCGAGTCATATCCGAAAGATCGAATAATCGAACGAAACAGTTAACTTCGGTCAGATAACCGAAACTACGGATACTCGATTTAATGATTACTCGTTTATTCGAGTAAAAATATGAGCTAAATCGAAGCGTTCGGTTATTCGACGCATCGGCTCGAGTAAGTCAAGACTCGATTATATCTTTTTTCAAATTAATCGATGCAGGGCTCTTTTAGCTAATCTGTTGTTTTTGTTGATTTTTTTAACGGTACACATCTTTTTGCTCTCACTCTTTCTTTCGCTCTACAATTTTTTTTTTTCTTGCTTTATATTTTGCCTTAGTTTTTATAATTTATAATTAATTTATGCATATACTATATTTCCTTTCTTCTTCCTTTTTACTAATTTAAATTATTTAAAAGCTTTTTTTTAAATTAATTAAACTTTTATTTATGACATTAATTATTTATGTGCAAAAAAGATCTATTTAAGCTTTTAAAATATTTAAGAGAAAATAAATGCATAAAAGCAATTTTACAATTAACCGCAAAGATGTCAAGGCTGGTTTTATTTGAATCCAATTAGCTTAAACTTATTATTTTTAAAGGGTTTTTTGTGTTCGCTGTTGATGAAGATGCATTTTATTTTTTTTTAGTTTTCATGCTAGTAAGCCAGTCGGTAAGTCATTGAGTCGTGAAGCAGTTAATTAATTTATTAAAAAAAAAATGAAGGCATTATCACCATCAATTTCAACTCAATTCTGAACGCAACTTGTATTGTGCTGCTGCTGCTAGGTAACAATTTCAATGTGAAAATTTCACGATTTTTTAGCGCACTTTTTTTGTTTTTCAATTTTCAACCGCAAATTGAGTATTTCACAAGCGAGAAAATTTGTGCAATAAGAAAAAAAACACAAAAAACAATGCCAAGTCGCGACGGTAAAAAAAGCCGAAACAAAATGCTATCGAGCAAAAAAAGCATTTTGCTGCGGGTGAATGAATGAAGTAGAATTTATACAAGTACTACCAATGAACGACCCACACCTAGTTATAAAGACAGAAAGAGAGATAAATGGATAGACGGACGGACGGACAGACAGACAGCTGCACAGTATGCATGCAAAAGTAGCAAACAGAGTGATTGCAAGGCTGACTACTGACAAATGAGCGCGCGTTTGGACAGACGGACAAACAGACTGACAGACAAAGAACCTATAGATTTATACCTACTACTATAGTATATAATGATTAAGATGATGTTGATAGTTACAGCGTATCATCAGCATAGTGCGACACGATAGTGTAAAAAAAAAATAATAAAAATGCAAAATATTTTTTTTTTTTTTTTTTTTATAAATCAGGCATTTTTAATTAGAAGAAACGCCGACGTTGGCAACGCAAACGCTGCTAACGCCAACAAAGACAAACTACAAAGAATGACACCTTTGCGTGAATTTTGATTATTTTTTGTTAAAAAAATGAAGAAGAGTAAAGGCAAAATTGTGCAACAACTGAACTGAACTGAACTGCACAGAACAAAAGCGCATTTGAAGGCCCGCGCCAACGGCAAACGTCGTCGTCGGTCGTCGGGCGTCTGTCTCTATCTACTCTACTTGTATAATTTGCCTAAAACTAATTAACAAAAGCAAAATTAGAACGAATTAGCCAAAAAGAAGCAAAGCAAAGCAAGCAGTCGTCGTCGTCATCATCATCGTCGTCAACGACAATGACAAAAAAAGCGCACCATGTTGTATGCCATTTTTTTCCTTTCTTTATTTGAATAGCGAAAAAAAAAAAAAACAAAATACAAAAAGAAAACTTTGTGAAAAGCGTATTTTAACCCAAAGTACAGTTTGTGCAGAAAATTAACGCAAAGCATGCAATTTGTATACAGTGAAACCTTATGTATAAAAGGGTGAACTTACGTTGCGTTGGAAATGTGTACCTGATTAAATATTTGAATCCGACATCGACCATTTCGTTTTTATACCCGCCACACATAGTGTGGTATATTCAGTTTGTCTGAAAGTTTATAACGCATTAAAGGAGGCATCGGAGACTACATAAAGTATATATATTATTGATCAGCTCGACGAGACGAATCGATCTAGCCATGTCCGTCTGTCTGTCTGTTTATTTTTCGCATTTTTTTCGGTGAAGATATTAAGATATTGAGCTGAAATTTGATAATTAAGGTTTTCTCGGGAACGACTACTTTGTATAGCCCCCATACAAACTTACAGCTTTTTTTTAAGTTTTTATATGAAAATAGTATTTATTTATGAATGAATTCACTTCGAATAAGGTGAAAACACTTCTAAAGTCATCTAATGTTAAAATCAAGGTGCCACGCCCATTTCCGGGTAAAGCCCCCATACGAACTTACCACTTTTTTTCGATTTTTTTTATGAAAATAGTTATTATTTAGGAATGTATTTGCTACGAATTGATTAAAAACACTTCCTATGTCATCTAATATCAATACCAAGATGCCACGCCCATTTAGAGGTATAGTCCCCATACAAATATACCGCCCATTTTTGTAAGAAAATAGTTCTTATTTATGAAGATATTCACTCCAATCTGGGTAAAATCACTCCTACTGTCATCCTTTAAATGTACTACCGATATGACAAGGATCGGGTCGCTATAACTTACAGACCCTATACAACCTTCTACTTTTTTTATTTATTCAAGAAATTTTTTGTTATGTTATGTAAAATTTTACATATATACTTCTAATATGAGCCCCAACTTGAGATGTCCCCACCCAACCTCTTTGCGGAAAATAATGTACGTCAATGATGATCATACAAATTTTGTGTGGTGGGTGTGTGGTTCTACCGAAGCTAACGCTTTTTCTTGTTTTTATTCCGTTCCACCCATTTCGTGTTTTTTTTTTTTGTTTTTTTTTTTTTTCAAAATGGTCTCCTGAGAAGTAATGTCACGATTAATCGTAAAAAATGGTATTAATCGTTTATTCCATTAATCTGTACATCAATTAAACAGTTAATTATTTTCTTCTGATATTCCTAGAGATGCATCAATTAATCGTAAAATTAATATTTATCGATTTTTCTTTTATCGAACTTATGTTACGTTAAAAATGAATGCCTGATTAAATATTTGATTCCGACACCGACCATTTCGTTTATTTTTTATTCCGTTTCACCCATTCCGTGCTTTTTTGAAAATAGTCTCCTGGATAGGATTACGATTAATCGTAAATCTGGTAGTAATCGATTATTCCATTAATCTGTACAACAATTAAACGTTTAATTGTATTCTTCTGATATCCCTAAAAATGGATCAATTAATCGTAATTTTTTTTTTTAAATTGGTTATTTCTTTAATCGATTTTACGGGTAATTATTTTATTCTGCTATTCCTACCCATCCAATTTTTTATTTATATATGTACCACTTAGATTTTTTTATACTCCGTATCCTTAGGGCAAAATGTCATCCTAGGTCTATGCAAATGTGTAGAACAGGCAGAAGGAGGCTAATCAGTCTGCTAATCTAGTTTTCTCCTGCTTAACCCAGGGAATTCCAAGTAGATTTATATTTTGAAAACTGAGTCGAAAAAGCTATATCGCTCTGTCCGTTCGTCTGCCGTTTAAAACCGACTATACATATCTTTATTCTCATATGACTAGTCCCAAACAAGTCTTCACAAATTTTCAGAAGTTTTCTTAAACCCGCGGGTCCGATTGTGTCAATATCCCGTACCAATCTCTAGTTGAAGTATTTATATTTTTAAATTAATTTTGATGGAGTTTTATTTTCGGAGCTCTCAGGATAAGATCAATATTCTGTCCCGCCCGACAACTTTCAAGTACTATCTCGATCTTCACAAATTTTAAGAGGTTTTCTTAAACCTGCGGGTCCGATTGGGTCAATATCCCGTACCAATCTCTAGTTCAAGTATTTATATTTTTTGAATAAATTTTGAATGGTGTTTTTATTTTCGGAGCTCTCAGAATAAGATCAATATTCTGTCCCGACCATCCATTCCTACTTTTTTTCATGAATGTTAGGTGGGTCTCGGTGTTATCTCTAGTCCAAGCAGTTCCGATTCTAAATCAATTGGGAATCAAGTCTTGATAGTTATATTTGTGAAAATCTCGGGATTAGCCAGTATTCAACATCTTCTCCAACAAAGTTCGTTATGGATCTCTGTTCAGAAGAGCGAGATAGCGCGAGAGAGTTGGACAAATTACTTAGACCAAAAAACCTTTTTCAATTTTTTTTTATTTTAAATTTTTTTATATAATTTTTTTTTGTATATTTAATAAGTTTTTAAACGTTCACTTATGGTTTCACTGTACTTTTTGTACATATTTATTTATTTTTTTCTGTTTTCCTTCATATGTCGCCATAGGGCTTTTAGACTTTATAGGGTCGCAAATGGTTCTTATTGTATTCATTGTGGCGTTGTCGCACTCATTTAATCACATTAAATGCCACTTGCTGCGTTTCATTTTATTTTTATTTATTTATTTTTTTTTTTTTTACAGAAATGTATTCGGTTATTTCTTTTTCAATCTTTTTTTTCCTTGCAAAATAATTGCAGTCAAATTGTGAATTATTTCAGTTTTGTATTTTTTTCAGCTGCGTTAAGTGCGCAAGAAAAATCATGATTTATTTGTTATGCACACATTCAGATTCAGCATCAGATATACATATATGTATCTGTATATATTTTTATAACAGCTTTAGCTGTTATTATTGCCCAATGTACAAAAGAACTATACATATAGTTCGGTACTATTACCCCAAAAATACCCCCAGTATGCTGCTGCTGCACACATTGAATTCATGAAATTGCAACATAGCCGTCGGATCGGAACACATGTTGCAAAACCATCAACAACAGCAACAGCAGCAGCAGCAAAAAATTGTATAAATACTATCGGCTGCAATAGCATCATGTGTCGCTTAAATTCTTTACTTTTTCACACTGTATAAGTATCTGTGTGTGTGTCTGTCTGTCTGCAGCGTATGATTTGCTCTTTGTTTCTTCTTATAAACTGCAGGTTCTTTTTTTTGATTTTTGCAAACAGATAGTTTTTTTTTTTTTCATTTGGAAAAAAACATGTTTCTTATTGTATCTTTTTTTTATAACTTTATATGGTTCTCACGGTGTCGCAATTATTTAATTTATACTTTTTAATCTTAAATTGTAATTCTGTCTTGAGTTTTTTTTTTTTTTTTTTTGTTTGTTTTTTGCGATTGATGTCTTTTTATCTTATTTTTTTTGTATCTAAACTGTAAAGATTTGAATAGCAAATTTTATGGAAGTTTTTTTTTTTTTAAATATTTTTTTTAGATTTATACTTGAAGATATTTGTCGATATAGAACTAACATAGATAAAAAATAAAATTTTGTATTGAATTGTAAATTAAATTTAAAAATATATAATTATTTGATTAAAAACACAATTTTCATGCACTATTCGAATTAAAATAAAAGCGAATTTCAGAACATACTTTTTCATTGAAGTTCAAATTTTTGTTGCATACTTTTTTAGGCAAATTTAAGTGTCATTATTGCCATACTCGAGCAATAAACCCACGCGAAGTGCACAATAAAGCATGGAAATATGTATGTAATTTTTAGTGGTGTCTCACAAAAAATCGATTTGGTTGGGTTTCAAATCCCTTAAGTTTTTCCTATATCGGTTCTACTTTTTATACCTGTTACACATAGTGTAAAACAGGTATATTCAGTTTGTCGGAAAGTTTGTAACGCATTAAAGGAGACATCGTAGAACCTATAAAGTATATATATTCTTGATCACCTCGACGAGACGAATCGATCTAGCCTTGTCCGTCCGTCTGTCTGTTTGTTTGTTGCTGCGCGATTTATTATTTAATGATTTATTATTATTGGGCTGAAATTTCAAACTTAAGCTTTTCTAGGTCCTGTGTACTTTCTATGCTAAAATCAATGTGCTACGCCCACTTTTAGGTGTTGCTCCCATACAAAAAGTACAACATTTTGTCAAGTTCTTATAAGAAACAAGAAAGAAGTTCTTATAAGAAACAAGAGTATGCTCGACTGCAAGATACCCTGTACCCAATCTATATGTACCTTAAGTTAGGTTCTATTTGACTACCATACCTCATTGAATTGGATTTTCATAGAAAAACTTAAAAAATCGGGTATATCTTTGATTGGGTTTATACCTAAAATTTTGTTGGGCCTACCCATATTGGTCTATTTCATTGGGACTATCATAGACATAATTTATACTAAATTTAAATTTTCTAGAATAAAAAACAATGACGTTTTTATGTAAAAACCCAATATTTTGGGGTAAATTTGTATGGGGGCTATACCTAAAATTTTGTTGGTCCTACCCATATTTAGATATTTTATTGGGACTATCATAGACATAATTTATACAAAATTCAAATTTTCTAGAATAAAAAACAATGACGTTTTTATGTAAAAACCCAAAATTTTGGGGTAAATTTGTATGGGGGCTATACCTACTATTTTTTTGATCCTATTCATATTGGGATATTTTATTGGGACTATCATAGACATATTTTATACTAAATTTGAACTTCCTAATATAAAAAACAATGACGTTTTTATGCAAAAACCCAAAATTTTGGGGTACATTTGTATGGGTGGTACCCCTTAAAATGGGTCTAGAGAAAAACCGTTTGTAAGTGCACACTTGACGGCCAAGGAGAGTCTAAGTTTCAATTTTGAAAGCTCTACCTCTTATAGTCTCCGAAATAATCTTTTTCATACGGCAGACAGCATGACAGACGGACGGACGGACGGACAGACGGACGGATGGACAGACAGACAAAGCTAGTTCGACTCCCCTTCCAATGCTGATCAAGAATATATATACTTTATAGGGTCTATCTTGCCTCCTTCTGTCTGTTACATACATTCGCACAAACTTAATATACCCTTTTACCCTTTGGGTACAGGGTATAAAAATGTATTTATAAAGCGAATGGCTTCAAATATGTTACAAATGCTTCTTATACCATGCCAAATCTTCAGTTTAAAATTGGTTCAAATCGGACCGCGAATTTCTAAGTTTTTAAGAATAGTTTTAAATTGTTTACTATTTTAAGATAAAATTTAATACAAATGCTTCATACGAAGATTTATCCACGTCAAATGAATAAATGAAATAAGGTTCGGTCCAACCGAAGTTTTTCTAGCAAAAACATAAGAATCTCATTCAAAGTTATGAAACGTTAAACAAAATAATTTTTCTTATTTCCAAAACGTTTGAAAAATATCATTCGAATGTATTTTGTTCACACAGCTTTCTGAAACCCCCAAACTTAGTCAAAAATATTTCTCAAATTGTGCAATAAGTTGTCTACACATAGAGTTTGTATTGAATATTAAATGTTTAATTGCCCTAAATAGGTCTTCTGATCTGAATGGATCTGGTATTTTTCTGGCTCAACACGAATCTGACCTTGATAATCTCTCATCACATCAAGTTCTTGTAAACTTAGTTTGAAATTCTACACATTTTGATGGTTACTAGAGTGGAAACTTCTTAAAAAAGCGTTTTTGAGCATTTTTTGAACAATTTTAGAGTTGATCTCTGAAAGGGAGGGATTATCCTGAGGTGTTTGTGGGTAGAGGTGCATGAAAGAAATGTTTTTATGGCCGCTTTAGGGGCTACACGCAAAAGACAGTCGCTGCTCTAAGGAAACCAAATCGGTTGGGGCGTCTTTTATAGGCGACAATTAATTTTAAGTTTACTTTAACTGGGATCGATTTGAATTTTTGATTATAAGTAAAGCTTTAAAGATCATAATATTGCTTTATTTTTGTGAAAAATTTTAGTGTATTGACTTGTCTAGTTTCGATAAAATTTTTCTTTATTTATTTTCCTTTTTTTTCGCTACTGAACGCTAATCCGTTCTAATTATTTTGCATTTTTCTCATAAACCAAAAGAAAAAAAAAAAAAAAAAAGATTTTCGTCAACAGAAAACCTTCACAATTAAGTGCACTACACATTGTCTGTCCGTCCGTCTGTCCATCCGTTCGTTAGTCTGTGTAATAAAAGATATTCATTCGGTCGTTCGTTCGATCTATGTACTTATGTATATATTATACCACCCCCTCTGTACTGTATGCTGTCTTTCTTTTGCATTACTTTGTATGGCATAATGCCAAAAAGCGCAACTAATTTCGATGAGTAATGCTTTATTCTAATCTATAATATACACACTAAGTAGCAACAAAATTTATTGTAATGGATTTTACTTAAATCTTTGTAATTATGTACGAAAAAAAAATAAAATCAACTTAAAATTTAAATTTTTGTCTGATTTTTTAGAGCGCAATAAAAGAGAAAAAAAAAATAAATTTATCATCTTATAGTACGCTTAAAAGCATTCACATGTAATTTATATCATTATGCAAATTATAAACATTAAACTTAATGTTTCAAATTTAATTTCCACACAAAAATAGAAGACAGACAGACACACACTGAAGAGCATTAAAAAAATATTTACAGTCACACACACACAGGCATGCAATAATCGATTAATAATATTATCATATTTAACATTTTCAATTTACAAAAAGCGTATACAAAATGGCATTTATTATTACAAATAATTTTAATAAAATTATTGCATTTGACACAGACACACATATGTGTATGGTTATGGCGTATTTTAATTGATATCGAATAGTTCTGAACAATGTGAATGGTTTAAATGCGAAACCCAAAATTGATATTTTCTATTTATAATTAAAGCTTTTAGTTTATTGAAATTTATTTAAAATTTTTGCATTTATGTCAATGGCACGCATGAATTAAATTAATCCTTTTATTTTAATTGCATTCATTTATTTTAGATTAAATATAACCTTTACATACTTTGAAATTAAATTGTAATAGAATAATGCTGTAAGCTACAATTTATTGTAAAAAAATATGAAATGTTTATCCTTTGATAGTCTCAATCAAAGTAAGAAAAGTAGCAGTGAGTAGTATTAAAATTATGTTCTAGGTTATCTATGCTGTCACATAAATCTGAAGCGATTTTGCAAACGGCTGATTTGTTTATTTTTGACATAGTTCGATAGTGTCACAGAACTTCGCGAGATTTTAGTTTTCGATGATAATTTGTAAATTTGCTTTAAAGCATTGCTATAATACTTAATTAATTATAAACAATTTTGTAGACTTTTTTTCGTATTGATTTGCAACATTAACAGGAAATTTGATTTAGTTATGTCTGTCCGTCCGGACTATCTAGGAAATTAAAAAAAAAAAAAAACAAGGAAAAACGTTAACTTCGGTGGAACCGAAGCTGAAATACCCGTTACACAACACTTTTAATAGTTTATATGTTCACCAGGTGCTTAGATTAAATTTCATGATGAATTTGGTCAAATTTGTATGGAGGCTTTATGTTATATTTGCCCGATCCTTACCATATCGAAAGTGTTCACTTAGGTGGACATTGGAATTGATTTGACCAAATTTAATTGAATTCATTCAGAAATAATAAATGTTTTGATATAAAAACTCGAAAATGGGCGGTAAGTTTGTATGGAGGTTATACATAAAAATGGGCGTGGCACCTTAGATTTGACATTGGATGACATAAAAACTGTTCTTACCCTATTTGGATCAAATATATTCATAAATAATTCGTATTTTCATACAAAAAATCGAAAAAAAGCGTTAAGTTTGTATGGGGGCTATATCTAAAAATGGGCGTGGCAACATTCTTTGATATTAGATGCCATTAGAAGTATTTTTACCCTATATTGTAGTAAAAGCATTAATGAATAATAACTATTTTCATACAAAAAGTCGAAAAAAAGTGGTAAGTTTGTATGGGGGCTATATCTAAAAATGAGCGTGGCACCTTGGTTCTGACATACAAACTAACTAGGAGCACAAAAAGCTTAAGTTTCAAATTTCAGGTCAATATCTTTAAAACTTTCCGAGTAACTCTCATCGCAACAGCAGACGGACAGACAGACGGACATGGCTAAATCGATTCGTCTCATCTGATCAATAATATATATATATATATATATATATATATATACTTTATGGGGTCTCCGATGTCTCCTTCAATGCGTTGCAAACTTTCGGACAAACTGAATACACTTTGTGTAACGGGTATAAAAAAAAAAACTATATAAAATTTTAAACTAAGAGTCTTCTGAATAGTCAAGTGCCTACTTTTAAGATGTAGCTCCCACAAAACAAACCTACTCCGAAATTTATCGTTTTTACTCCTTTGTTTTATAATGTTGAAACTCTAAATTTAATATAAATAATGTCTGTGATTGTCCTAATAAAATAAATTAACTTGAATAAGCCTAATAAAATTTGTGGGTACAATCAACATACAACTATACCTATTTTCTCACTAAGCACTATTAAATTTCTGAATTTGGTGCAGATGAAACTATTTTAACATAAAGACAACATAAAAAAATTTGCCCAAGATTTGGAATTTTATTGAAAAGTCTTACAAGTTTACCTTTCTATCAGGTGTGACAATGAAATTCAATAAAATAAAGAATATAATTCACAACTAGTTGAATCATAAACATTGTATTTAATTATTTATTTATTTTTTTTTTTTTTTTTGATATTTTTAAACTAATTGTGAATTATATTTATTATTTCATTGAATTTTAGAAGAGATTTCAAACCAACCAAAAGAGATTTTGTGTGACTCACATGTATATAAAATTTTTTGAAAATGTCGCTAAAAGCACTTAAGTACAATAAAGAATATTACCATATAGGGTAGTACATAACTTAAGGATCATCTCGTATTGGAGCATACTCGATTGTTCTATTCAATTGAATCATATTTTACGAACGATATTTTTAAAAACAAATGTAGTGTTTAACTAAAACTCTATAAAATCTACAGCAAAAGAGAGATTTCCAACCGTCCAAAAGAGTTTTGAGTGCCATTTTCAAAGCGCTTAATTAAATGAGATTTACATGACACCACTGAAAAAATCATTTAACTCGAGGTCCACCAAATCTAAAATTTTTAAGTTGTCGAACATTTTTTTTTTTAACTCAAACCTGCTCCATCTGAATATCTGTTTTGGTGCTAACACACTACTTAGGCGTTAAGTCAATGAAAAAGCAATGCTTAATAGTTACCAATGTATCTAAATATCTGTGGTAAAAAAGAAAAACTGCTTAAGTCAGATTTTACCGTTTTGCAGGAGAGCACTTTCTAAGTTTAAAATAATTGGAAATTGTACGCAAAAGTGAGAATAAGCAAAAATTACTTTATATATAACTTCCTGTAAAATCGTAAAAAATAATTCAAATCTTGCATTGAGGTACTTTTCAATACGGATATCAGCGTAGTACTCTTATATCAATTTTTGCTTAAGTCGACTTAATCAAATTTTCCATTACACCACAGATATTTTGAGCATTCACTCATTCTTCCTGATTTCTTTCCGCCACAAGTTTTTTAGAAACTGTAAAAATCTTTGAGATACAATATCTCAAATAATTTTCCATATCAAGCATATTTCCTCGACTATACCATTTGTTTTCATTTAAAGCTGTGCCAATAAACATGAATTTAATATACAATAAAGCCTTCAATTAAATTAATTTAATATTTATATTTTAAAGTCATTATTTTTTGCTTTTAAAATGTGCAAATAAATTGCTCTATACAAATACTATACATGTATGTATGTACTATATATAATATCTGTCGTTGATTTTACGTGCGTACAACATTCAATAAAAAGGCCTCCCTGTTGCTGCTGGTTAGACCACAATACAAGACCACAGTGCATCAGTAACAGTAATATTTTATTATTCCAATTTTTTTTTTTTTTGTATTATACAAATACGACGAGTCCATTATACTGCAACTTATGCTGCAAAGAATTATTTTCCATTTTGCATACCAATTGAATCGATATTTCAATTTCCGTTTTTTCCATTTTTTTTTGCTGCTGAAAGCATTATTCTTCATTTAAATAACAATTTGAAGGTAAATAAACATGCCATAAATACATACAACAGCAGAAGCTATCGAATGAAAAAAAAAGGAAAAATCTATTTTCAAATGAATAATTTAGTATATCACTAGACACAATAAATAGTTTATTTTGCTCATATGACAAATTCTTAAGAAACTTTTATAAAATTACGATTTAATAACAAAAATAAAATATTTATCTTTTCAGGAAGTGGGCAGCATCATTGGCAAAAAGGGTGAAATTGTCAACAGATTTCGTGAGGAGGTAAGTTTTTTTGATAATATTTTTTTTGCTTAAAATTTTTGATAATTTTATATTTTTTTTCTATATTTACAGTCCGGTGCCAAAATTAATATTTCGGATGGCTCATGCCCCGAACGCATTGTGACTGTCTCGGGCACAACTAGTGCCATTTTCTCGGCATTTACGCTCATCACAAAGAAATTTGAGGAGGTAATTAATTTAATTTTTTTGTTGTACTCATAACATCAAGTTTGATCAAGACATGTCTGTCCGTTAAATCTGGAGTATAAGAATGCTGCAGCAGTTCCTTGTCAAATTAATGGATTTCTACCATGGCGCATCCACAGAAGTACTCTCACGCAGTATCTTATTTTCTTCAACTATGGAAATTAATCACTGGTTATCCTAACTCAATTTATTGATTTTCGCATTCTTATGCATCTCTATATAATGTCATTATGATCTTGTTGATCCTTGGGTTTATGTTCACATGGAGAAGTAAACTGCTTTGACATTCAATTTGTTTTTATTGAGTTGTGGCGGATTCATGTTTTCTACACGATTACGAAATGACGCTATTTCTAGTTCAGATTGCAGTTGAATATCGGCGATCACTCCACTAAACTGTTCGCAGCATTTCGCTTATGGTCGGGTGCAATCAATCGGGGAACCCTCACGCGGATATCGTTTTCATGTTCTATATTGACTTTCCTATGAACGATTTCTTATGTGACAAACTCTTTTGTGCTGAACCGAATTCAGTAAATCACTTCCTAAGCATTGAACTTGATGGTTCGCAGCTTCCCTAGTATTTGCCACACTTTTCCTTGGCTTCTGTGACAAAACAAAATGACACAATTGCTCAACACTTCAATTATTAAATAAAAGTTGACAAGAGAAATGTTGCATATAAAGTAATATACCAAATTGGCCTCGTATTAAACAAGACTTCTGTAGGAGCTGTAGAAACGAGGAAGAGGAAGAGACAGTAGAACATTTTTTCTGCCACTGCCCAGCCCTTGGAAGAATAAGGTTTACCGTACTTGGCAGGCCGTTTCTTAATAGCCTTCTTAATAGCATCAGCAAAGATTTGTGCGGTAGCCGCCTTCATAAGGAAGTCGAGCTGGTTCGAGTAGGTATCACAATGGGCCTCTTTGGCCTAGGTGACGTCGCGAGAAATTGCGGCGGCCATTTTAACCTAACCTAGCATTAAACAAATATTCGAACCGATAAGAAAAATTTTAATTTTTAAAACCAAGACCTACTTTTAGATACTTCTCAAGCTTTTATGTATGGTAAAAGTCGTGTTTATAGTGCACATTGCTTTCCATAACACGATTTTTTTATCGGTTCGATTATTTAAACAATTAAAAATCGGTTCTTTAATGCAAACGAATTGTAATGGAAACCAAACATTACTTCTATTAGTATTTTTTTTTAAATAAATATTTAAACATTTTTAAACTATTTACTTACCACATTCAAAACACTTCTCTTCTAATTTTTTTCCAGTGGTGCTCGCAGTTCAATGATATTGGAAAAACGGGCAAAACTCAGATACCAATACGTTTGATTGTGCCCGCCAGTCAGTGTGGCTCATTAATTGGTAAATAAAAATACAAAGCTTTAATAACTTAATAACTAATTTCTTTTTTTTTTTTTTTTTTTTTTAGGTAAAAGTGGCTCAAAAATTAAAGAAATACGCCAAACAACCGGCTGCTCTATACAGGTGGCTAGCGAAATGTTGCCAAATTCAACTGAACGTGCTGTCACCTTAAGCGGTACAGCTGAACAAATAACTCAGTGTATCTATCAGATTTGTCTTGTCATGTTGGAGGTGCGTTAAAAAAAAAAATAAAAAACAAATAAACAAAAATCTATTAGTTACATTTTAATTTATCAAACAAACAAACTAAACTAATAAACAAACTTAAATTGCTTGCTTATGTTTGCAGTCACCACCGCGCGGTGCTACCATACCGTATCGACCAAAACCGCAAGTAACCGGTCCCGTACTATTGGCAAATGGACAGGCTTTTTGCACTACCAGGCAACTATCATTTGCCTGCACAAGAGGTAAATTTCAATCAATACAATATACAATTATACCTACGCTACATTGAACAATATATTTCAAATGCAAATTAAATGAAGATTCCGACCGAACAAGAAACCAAATCAAATTAAAACCAAACCAAAAATCCATACCAAAGAAACCTATTATCTATTTTCTAAAGTTTTATAACTAAAGTGATTGATTGATTAATTGATTAAAAGTTTTATGTTCAGTCGAAGCGAAAAGAAAAATAAAATTAAAATTAAGCAATTTTAAGTTTAAAATCTTAAAAGAATACAATTTGACTGCCTAGTTTATCACTATCTATCTATCTACCTATTTTTCTTTCTCTACTATATCTTTTTAGCTATGTATTTTATTTTAAAAATATTTTTTTAGTACGCTGTATTTTTATTTATATTTCATAAAAAAAAAAAAAAATATTTTAAACAATTTGTAAATTATTATTATTTTTTTTTTTACATAAATTTTCCACACTCATTGCGAAAAAAAAGAAAAAAAAACACCTTTACTAAGTTTTTTTTATTAACAAACAAAAAATCTACAGCGTTATACTGTCTTTCTTTCTCTCTCTCTCTCTTTCTCTACTATAATATTTCTTTGCATCAAAAAAAAAAAAAAATTATTTGCACCCAAATTGTGTGAAAACCACCACCTTTGCATTATATTCGAACTGTTTTCTAATTTTTTTTAATCCAAAAATAAAAAGTTTGTCCACACTTTAACTTGCAAATTAATTAATAAAAAAAAAAAAATTAGCTCAATTTTTTTTTTTTTTATATGGTTAGAGAATATTTGCAGATATACGCTCCAAAAGAACAAAAGTCCGTCCTACATGAATTCCACATATTTACTTTAGCATACCTTTGTTCCCAGTTACTGTTGCTACACTTATTTGTACGCCACGCCTCTATTTAAATTGCGCAAACTATGTTCTGGTTTTCTTTTATTAATGCATTTTGTGAAAAAGTGATTTCAAAACGCTTAAAATATGAAATCATTTCGCAAAATTATTTTTAGAAAATCAGAACAGCTGCGTAAAGAAAAATTTATTAAACGAAATTATTTTATGATAATATATTCTCGTTTTTATTTTTCGTTTATATTTATTTTTTTTTTTTTTTTTTTTTTTAGTTTTTTTGGTACTCTTTTCTCTCTCGTCTCTCCTAGGTGTTCACTAAATATTGGTGTACTGCGTTGGTCAAAAAGTTTTCGAGTTTTCTTTTATAATTAATGCAAAACAGTTTTATTAAAAGTGACATAAGAAAGAAAAAAAACATAAATTTGCAAAAAATCTCTAGGGCTACTCTCACTACTTACTACGCTTCCACAAGGAGAGGGGAGTTACACACGAGGGCTCGCGTGCAGTTAGAGAAGTATGTTAACTAAAGCAAAACACATATTTAGCTAATTAAAAACGAAAAAAAACAAAACAAATTATAAAATAAATAAATTTTATACATTTTTAATTAACCACAACAAAAAAAACAATATTACATCTCTCTCTCTATTTTGATGCATCACATGCCAAAAAAATAATAATAATTACTTTTCAAAAAAAAAAAAAAAAATATATATATAATAAAATAAAATCGTTTTAATAATCCACATTGCAATAATCACACAAAAAAAAATCCTTCCTTTTGGTATACATATATGTGTATAACCTTATATACTATATATAATATTTAAATTGTTTAGTAAATATATTATATAAAAAAAATGTATGTCATTGCGTAATTGAAACCGACATATTTAATTAAAAACGTAAAACAAACAAACAAAAAAATATAATTCAAACAGAAACAAAAAAAAAAACAATAAATAAAGAATAAAAAAAAAATATATCAAATAAATAATATATTAGAACCACATCCATAAAAAAAAGTAATACCACAATAACAACAACAACAATAATTTTATTAAACAGCTACAACAACAAACAGTTCTAAAATTAAAAAAAAAACAACAAATCGTCCTGCCCGAGCCCTCACATCAATCTCTCTATCTCTCTATTTATATATATTTATAATATAAATATTCCGCAATTAAAAAAAAATATATATGTATTTATATATTCATATGTACAAGAAGTAGGTTTCAAACGTTTTATAAATATTAAAAACAATATATTCCTGAAAAAAAAAAAATATTTCAAGCTTCAAGCTCTTCATAAAGCATACAACCAAAGCTTTTAGAATTTTTCCCGTATAACTGGTTGCATCATATTTAACTGCGTCATTTAATCCTCTTAATAGTAATTTAAGCTAAGAAAGAAGTCGTTCTGATTTATTTTAACCATAATAAAGGGTGTCCCAGAATTAACACAAGTCCAGGATATACGAAATTTGCACCCTAAAAAATAACAATTTGGCAGCTGACAGTTTAGGGTTAGTAAAAATGGAGCGTTACTCGATTGAACCCAACGGACACGGAAGAATTTTTTTAGGGTTGCCAGCATTTTACTGCAAATCTTCCGTCAATTGTGGAAAATCCTTTATATTAAGCAGCATTGCCCAACGCAAAAATGGTGAACTGAACACAAAAAATACCGCAAAAGCGACGGATTTGGTACGGAAGGTGAACAACAGAAACGAGTTAGCTGATAAATTTCAGAATTATTAAATCAATACGAATTTCTGCTCCATATCATCGTAATCTATCGCCCAGGGTTTTCGAGATATACCAACTAAAAAACGTATCAAAATAATATGAGAGAAATCCCATAGCAGATGGAATAAATCTGAGCACGAATTCAGAAGCAATCTGCAGGAATACTTCGAATGTGTTTTTTTCCAATTAATAGCTCCGGGTTTTCGTCAAATTTGGTCTAACCAGAAATAAATAGAAAATAATGGAGTTTAAAAAAAATCAATTTATATAAGATGTCTCACGATGGTTCTGGAGAATCTAAGTTTAAAATTTCGTGACTCAATCTATTTTTGACCCTGAGATATGTTTTTATATGATCAAGATTATTAACAAAGAAACGTTTGCAAAGAATAATTAACCGATTAAGATGTTCATAGAACCTGAATATAATACTGTGAACCCAACTTTACGTATTTACGATAGCTCTACGTCATCAGTAAGCACCAGTAATGCTTTCGGAAGCAAAGACTATCAATAAACGAGCTCAAATAGTGTTTGATATACATAGATAGACAAATTTTGAAGATAAAAGTCGAGATTTACCAGTTCATATTTACAATAATTTGAGTCGTCAATTACCATCAATAAGCCCATACAGCGTATTTAAGCCAAGAAGTATGACACAGTTCATTTCCTCAAGTTCGCCAGAAGTAAGTCTGACAAAATTTTTCCATGAGTTCCACTTTAGAGAGAATAGTTCGAAGTAAAACAAGAAAGAACGCTGAAGTCGAGTATGCTCGACTGCAAGATACCCTGTACCCAATCTATATGTACCTTAAGTTAGGTTCTATTTGACTACCATACCTCATTGAATTGGATTTTCATAGAAAAACTTAAAAAATCGGGTATATCTTTGAATGGGGTTATACCTAAAATTTTGTTGGGCCTACCCATATTGGTCTTTTTCATTGGGACTATCGTAGACATAATTTAAACTAAATTTATACTAAATTTAAATTTTCTACAATAAAAAGCAATGACGTTTTTATGTAAAAACCCAAAAATTTGGGGTAAATTTGTATGGGGGCTATACCTAAAATTTTGTTGGTTCTTCCCATGTTGGGATATTTTATTGGGACTATCATAAACATAATTTATACTAAATTTGAACTTCCTAGAATAAAAAACAATGTCGTTTTTATGCAAAACTCCAAAATTTTGGGGTAGATTTGTATAGGGGGTTCTCCTTAAAATGGGTTTAGAAAAAACCGTTAGTAAGTGCACACTTGACGGCCTAGGAGAGTCTAAGTTTCAATTTTGAAAGCTCTACCTCTTATAGTCTCCGAAATAATCGTTTTCATACGGCAGACAGCATGACAGACGGACGGACGGACATACAGACATAGCTAATTCGACTCCCCTTCCAATGATCAATGATCAAGAATATATATACTTTATAGGGTCTATCTTGCCTCCTTCTGTCTGTTACATACATTCGCACAAACTTAATATACTCTTTTACCCTTTGGGTACAGGGTATAAAAATATGCAAGTATCGCCATGCAGAATCTCGAGTACAGCAGGCGAAAATCCGACGAATTTCATTTTGAAGTGAAATTTGCAATGCGGAAGAAAGTTCTTGTATTTTAATACACCGAATTTTGACATTTAGAATTTGAGCGTGTTTTAGATTTTTGACAGGCAGACCTAAAGATGCCTTTTTAAAGCTTTAAAACCTCAGTTTTCTTGCCAATTGTGCTTTTAAGCTGCTCATTACTATATTATATTGTGCTCCATCTCTGATCTAATCATAGGCTTTATTTTTTATTCAAAAGTACAAAACTTTTGAAAATACTTCTTGTACATGTATGCATATATAGTATATATTATATATATATACGTAGTTATCTAAACCCCGAAAATACTCTCGTATTAAACAAAATCATTTCTCGTCAATGCCATTTGATAATTAGTTCAATTGCAAACTAAAACTCAATGTTCGTTCAACAATGCACTCCAAATCAATCAAAATATAATTAAAACTCTTCAAATTCAATAAACTCAAAACAGTGCTCATCAAAAAATAAAATTTCTATTTAAATGAATCTAAAAAAAAAAAAAAAAAATCCTGTATGAGTTCTTGTTTTCCTTGTATTACCTCAGAGTTTTTTTTTTTTTGTCGGTGTTGGTTTTCTAGCATAAAATACAAACCTAAAACGTTAAGCGTATTTCGTGTCATCTTCACAAAAAAAAAAAAACATACTCGCAAATCCTTTGGTGCGGTGTATAGTGTGCATAACCTTTTTAATTACCATTATTACTACTACTACTACTACTACGCTTCTTCTTCTACTTCTTTTTGTAGTAAAAACAGTCGTAATAAACCATTGCCCAGTTTTTTTTGTTTTGTTTAATATTGCCGAAAGCGTCCTCTCCATATACAACATAGGTATTATATATTCCAGTTTGAACCTTTTTTGAAATTGTGCAACTGTGTCGCTCCAAAATTCTCGCTGCGTTTTGAATTATTTGTAGAACAACAACAACAAAAATAAAATAAATATGTATCCACTAACTTAACCTCATATGAGTTTGTTTTGCCTTACCTGAATTGAATTAAATTGAATTGAAAAAGAAAAGCATTTATAATATCATAATTTATATTATTCATAAACATAGTCGCCTCTTATTGTGCTCGCTTAGGATTATAAAATATAGTACAAAAAAAAACATTTCTTATTGTTTTCTATTTCAACAATTTCGCTCGGTTGTTTTGTTTTTTTGTTTTGTTTTGTTTCGTTTAGAGGTCCTTTGTCCTTTGCCCTTTTTACATAGGTTCGTGATTCCTACTATTTTAATGCATTTTCACAATCATTCATTCTACTCATAAATATTTTGTTATTCTCTGTGTAGTTATGTATTATAAGTTGTTTTTCTTTCTTAATTTATTATTTTTAGTACAACATATCAATGTCATTTAATTAAGTTTTTAATTTGATATAATGGGTGTTTCAATAAGAGTTTTAAAAATAAATCGATTTACAACCGATTAGTGATGAAAACTACTCAAAATGTATCGAAATTTTTCGATACCTAAACAAAAGTGATGATATATATCGGAAAAAAACATCGGAATATCGAAAAGTAAAATCAAAATATTTTCTTAAAAAAAGTTTTAACTACGATCATGGAAACTAAACTCTTCTTACAAACAGTGTACTAAACCTATATAAAATAGAGAACAATATTAAATATTTTTGATTAATAAAATGATCGAAAGACCAATATGTAATAAACATCAAAGACCGATATTAAAGCATATCGACATGCCTCAAAATGTATCGATATTTTCGATACTCAAAAAAAAAATACGATAATATAATTATAACCATTTTAGCTTAGCACTTGAAAATTTAAGTCAGCTAAGCATGACTTCGATGTTCAACAAAATGTATCGATATTTTCGATATTCCATAAAACCGATAATATTGTTATATCGAGTCTCATTTTCTCAAATGATTATCTTGGCAACGGACTAAACTTTACTCTTACGAACAAAAAGTTTACCAATGTAATATTAAAATATAGATTGGTTCTGCGTAAAAAAAAAATATTGTAAGACCAATATTAAATTAACGCCGATATTAAAGAAAATCGACATGACATCGATATATCGATATTTCTCTAAAAACTACATCAACATGATATCAATTTTTTTTTTAGGAAAATCTGCTCACCAATTTTTATGAAATATTCTTTAAAGCCCAAAAACTAGTTGTAGTCTTAGCCTTTATGACCGTTTTCTACTAATGTTTGCATTATAGTTTAGTTAACTAGCGTTAAAACCCAAAAAAAGGCGAATCGATAAAAAAATCAATTTATTGAAAGCGATGCTCCTGATGGATTCTTAATGCATTTCTCTAATCAGTTTGCTTATTTGAGCAATTGTAAATAGATTTTCTTTACGCAAATGCATCTGTAGTGGAAACAGGTCAATTGAAAAACATGCATACAGATAAAATATTGGACTTGGGAAAATCGATTAATCTATTGTATTTTTTTTAAATTAGAACCGATAAGTGAAAATCGAGTTATTAAAAGCAACGACTTATATTGATATATACAATCTTCTTTACCCTTTTTAGGCCCCGTTTCCATTAGGCCGCGTTAGCGTTAAAAACTCGACAAACTCGCGTTAAATCGTATACAATAAAGATAGGCAGTTAGGTATGGGAAAAACTCGCGTTAATTTTGAACGCGACTTTCGATAACACGCGTTCAAACCGATTTCACACCGATTTCGAACCGATTTCTCTTATCGGTTCGAATAATTTGGCAATCGTAAGTTGCGCATAATTATGAAAACAGCTGACAAAGTAAAAATTGTTTTTAACCTGTACAGTTTTTTTACTACATAACAAACAAAATCAGCTGTTTTAACTCGAAAGCTAACGCTAAAACGCAATGGAAACACCTTTCCGCGTTTTTCGATAAATTGTTAACGCGATAACAAAACGTGGCTCAGTGGAAATGCAGCATAACTGTCTTCCAATAACTCGATTTCTCTTATCGGTTCTATTAATTTAGCAAAAGAAACGTCGATTTTATTTACGCAAACGCAACCGTAGTGGAAACAGCTTGTTAGTATAACAGACAGGGATAATCGATTTTGTATGACGTCACGTTTAGAGTGTTTTAATCCGAATTTGCTGCAATTTTAATTTAAATGTTTTTTAACGTTCTTATTGAAACACCCACTAAAATTTATGATTTATAAAGTACTCTCATACCTTACACAACAAGCACAACTGCATTCATACTCAAAATGATATTTATTGTCAGATAAACAAAACTACAAAAATAAAAGACCTTAGGTGCTTTTTATTCACTTTTGTTTCTTCGAAAAAAAGAAAAACTTTCTACTCAAGCACAAAATAAATATTTATGTGCTTTTATTAAAATTACAAACAATTCCCTAAGGCGTAAATATTATCAAAACTACATATTCTTTACTGTGTTTTTTTTTTTTTTTTTTTTATTATTATTATTTTTTCTTCTTTAACAAAACAGCCCAAGTCATTTATTATTATTTTAATCTATATATACTACCTATATATATTGTATATTCATTCTTTATGTTTTTTTTGACCACAACCTTCATAGTACATTTTTATATACAATATATTCCAATGAAATAAAAAAAAAAAAAAATTAAATCTTATAAAAAATTTCACTCACGTTCGTACTCTATTCCTAAACAACAACAAACTACGTGTTTTCTTTTATTTTGTTTTTTTCTTTCTCTCTAAAAAAAACTATTTCAATTTGTTCAGACTTGTCCAGTTTTTCCACTTGCTTTGGCTACCGGTGGTCTACATGCTGGTATATCAGGTTTAACGGATCCTTTATTCAAAAAAGGAGCACACCTGCAGGGAGCGATACCAGCACACCATCACCTACAGCAAATATCTGATGTGAGTTTTGGTGCAAAGCGAAAATAAATAAATAAAAAAAAATAAAATAAAATAAAAAAATAAATCATTTGTAAAACAAAAAAAAATTTTGTATTGTTGTCATTAACCAACCAAACCCCCCGCTCCGAATTTCTCAAGCCTTTTGTTGTAAAATTGTTTTTTTTTTTTGTGTTTTTAAAGTCTTGTTTAACAAACTCCTCTGAAGCTTGTTGCTTGTATTTTGATATTTATTGTTGCCCCCCTGCCTGTGGTTCCAACTTTTGTATTTTCTATTTCCAAAAAAAAAAAAACAACAATTTTTTGACATTGTAGTACTTCAAATTCCCTACCCTAACCCCCTTACCGCATTATATACTTTCTTTACTATATAGCTGTAAACGTTTTTTTTCTTTCATATATATAGCGTAAAAGTAACTCCCGTAATGCCCTACAGTTTTTAACTTGGTGCTGTATAACCCTACATATATTTAGTTTGTTAGAAGTGCGCACACAAACACGTCATCTCTTCTAGAATTGTTCGTTCTGTAAATTTCGTTTTATTTTATATTTTTTTTCTTTATCTTTATTTTTTATTCGTTCTATAAATGTTCTTTAACCCTCATTTTTATTGCGTGGTGTTTGCTCCTTCTTGTTGAATTCTCCTTAAATAACTCTTCTTGAGCGTACATACATACACACACATACATACATACATACACATATGTACATATATAAATTTAAAATGTTGCACGTGGCACATAAATGTGAGTGCGTATGTGTATTGGCGTAACTTTTCTATCAGCAGCATTTTTATGTCTGTGTGCGTTATCAACTTGATTGAACCTGCTTGAGGTGCACCTTTATGTTAACGTACAACTGAATTATTTGTAGTTTTAGTAGTATTGTACATACACATACATACAACCCAATGTACACCTGCGTTAAATTTTTTGTATTCTATAAAGTTTTGCCTGAAGTGTGTCCTGCAGTTTTTGTTTTTTTTTTTTTAGTTTCTATATTTCTTACTTTTTTTTAGTTTGTTTGTATAATGTTTGACACTTTTGTATTGTAATTTATTTTTAGTTGTTATTTCTTTATTTTTTAAATAAGTTTTAGTTTTTCATAACTTTTTCCCTTGCTTTTTCTCTAACACAACTTTCTAACGCTCCTAAAAGTATGCTACAAATACGAGAAAATAGTTTTTAAACACTTCATATGAATGAATTGTAACTTATTGAAAGAAACAGTTATTAATAACTGTTACTTTTGTATGAATAAAAGTAATAACATAGCAACAATTAATATATTTTAAATGTCTATAAATTGACCGTATTTTTTAAATGTGCACCAAGCTTGGTGTGTCTATAGATTGAGATAGTACGTATGTACCCACCACTGCTTTAGATAAATGAATTTAAATACTCTCATTGAGCATGGTGTCTTATATAATCCAAGTAAATGTTTTGTATTCTGCTTAGCAGCTGTCGACAAATAATCATTCCAGTCCTTGAACATAGACGATTTAAAAAAGACTCGATCCGATCGATTAAAAAAACGAATCGTTTGATACTCCGACTGTTTTTAAAATGTGTTTAAAATCAATTTTTAATTTCAAATATTTCGTTGGCAAATGTAAAGCCTTTCAGAGCCTCTTTGTCTCATACTTAGTACATTGCCAATCATATTAAAGTTCTACGAATACTAAAAGGCACAGTTTTTACAGACTAAAAGTTATAATAAAGTTCAAAGGTTCATATTTTTGTTTTTTTTTCTGTCCGTTTTAACTATTTGTTTGTTAAGAACAAATAGTTGTGTTCTTCATATAAAAACGAGTGTTCTTCATACAAGAACGAATGTTCTTCATACAAGAACGAATGTTCTTCATACAACAACGAATGTTCTTCATACAAGAACGAATGTTCTTCATACAAAAACGAATGTTCTTCATACAAGAACGAATGTTCTTCATACAAGAACGAATATTCTTCATACAAAAACGAATGTTCTTCATACAAGAACGAATGTTCTTCATACAAGAACGAATGTTCTTCATACAAGAACGAATATTCTTCATACAAAATCGAATTTTCTTCATACAAGAACGAATGTTCTTCACACAAGAACGAATGCTCTTCATACAAGAACGAATGTTCTTCATACAAGAACGAATGTTCTTCATACAAGAACGAATGTTCTCATACAAGAACGAATATTCTTCATACAAGAACGAATGTTCTTCATACAAGAAAGAATGTTCTTCATACAAAAACGAATGTTCTTCATACAAGAACGAATGTTCTTCATACAAGAACGAATGTTCTTCATACAAAAACGAATGTGTTTCATACAAGAACGAATGTTCTTCATGCAACGTTTACCATATTTGAACAAATAATATAAAACAAGTTTATGCAGGTATTTCATTATTAGGTGCTTGGCCGTTCTTGATATAGGTACAACTTGTTCTTGATACAAGTACTCTGCATTCTTAAATCAAGAACCATTTTTTCATTCCATTGAACACATGTTCTTAAAAACATATCGAAATGTACTTAAATCAAGCTTTTTCAATTTAATGTGGTTGATTTTAGAAAACCTCAATTTTAATCACGGGTGTGCACTCTGCATTCTTAAATCAAGAACCATTTTTTCATTCCATTGAACACATGTTCTTAAAAACATATCGAAATGTACTTAAATCAAGCTTTTTCAATTTAATGTGGTTGATTTTAGAAAACCTCAATTTTAATCACGGGTGTGCATCATATTAGTACAATGTGCTTAGTTTTTCTCTCTGAATAGTTACTTTATATACTTTTAAAGCAACTTTATTAAACTCTACTTCAGAGACATAGTATGAATATGCAGTTTATTTTTTATCTATTCAGTTTGTTATGCATCTAAAATAAAAATATTCCTTTGAAAAGCAATTTGCGTCTTCTACAATTTTCTAATAGAAATTTTTATAAAAACTTTTACATGAAAATTATTCGTTATTGAAATGAAAGCATACCATTAAAAATACACAAGACGATATAACATACATCTACTAAAAAAACCTATTGTACAATAATTTCTTTAAGTTAAAATTTATTTCAAAGTGCATGTTTATAACATATTTATTTTTTGCATATCATTATTTTTATATTTTTGTTATATTTTTTTTTTTTTTATGTAGAATAAATATATACTTAAATTGCAAAAAAGTATGTAACGACAAATACATATAAAATACATACTTACTGAGCAAACATGCATATTATTTAAATTCTAAATTCCACAATATTATATTCTCGTTATGAATTTTAATGCGTTGCTTATATAAATATAAAATATTTATTGATTTACATTTTTTTTTTTTGGTTAGCTTCTTTTGATTTTATTTATTATTATTTGAATTGTTTAAATAGAAATCGACATTTTAGAAAATTGTAAGTCTAGAAGCATACATATGCTAAGATAAATGCACAAAAAATAGCTGCAGGGTTCGAAAAGGTCAAGGTCTTCTTATTTCCATAACGTACATTATATGAAAAAAAAAAAATAATAATATAATATACAACAATGACTTTATAAATAAATTAAATTTTAGTTTCTTATTGTATTAATAAAATAGTTTTGTGCTGAAAACAAAATAACTCTTGTTACTAGATCAAAATTTTGTTATAAATTTTATGTATCGAAAACCATTTCTCGTACATTGTTCTTTTGTCCCGAACAAATGCTCTTTGTGTCGAAAACTATAGAACTTTTTATTAAAAAATATAATTGTTTATTGTACCAAATGTAATCGTTCTTAATGCGAAGAACTGTAGTTTTTTGTTTAAAGAACTATTGTTCTTTGTATCAAGAACTATTGTTTTTTGTATCAAGAACTATCGGTCTTTGTATCAAGAACTCTATCAGTTCTTGTATCAAAAACTCAATCGGTCTTTATATCAAGAACAATTGTTCTTATATCGCTTTTGTATAAATAACTATCTTTATATTAATCAAGAAGAAACGTTCTTTGTAACAAGAACTATGGTTCTTTGTATCAAAACAATTATTCTGAAATTGAAAACGTTTCAATCTTACAACATACACATCCTCTTAAAGCAAAAAAAAAGCTGTCCTTTACCATGAAAAAAGATTCTTGAATTGCGAACATTTTGTTTGTTCTTAGAAAAAACTGTTCCTTACGTACTTTGGACACAATTTTTCTTTGGTTTTTCTCTCTTCTTGTAACTTTTCTAATGTATATACGATTTGTGCATCAATTAGATATAAGCGAGGACTCTCCTAAACTTGGGTGTCAATTTTTTATTTATTTAAAAAATATGATTCCTAAAGCCCTTAGACCAAAAAATGACATGAAGACAATTATTAATTACATTATCAAAACTTTATTAACTGATAATTGTTCTAAATATGCTTAATAACTTTCCATAAACTCATTCATTTGTTTGCGGATTGTAGTGAGACTTATTCTTTTTAATTTAATTATTGCATTCATTTATCCATAAATTTGTTTAACCATTCATTCATTTATCCATACATTCATTTATTCATTCACTTATCCATTCATTCATTTATCCATTTATTATTTTATCCTTTCATTCAATTATCCAATCATAATTTTTTATCCGTACATTCAGTTATCCATTCATTAATTTATTATTTAATTCATTTATCCATACATTAATTTATTCATTCATTCAATTAACCATTCATTCATTTACCAATTCATTCTTTTATCCATTCATTAATTTATCATTTTATTCATTTATCCATTCTTTTATTTATCCATACATTCATCTACCCATTCATTCATTTATCCATTTACATTAATTTATCAATTCATTCATTTTTCATTCATCCATTATTTTATTTATCCATTTATTCATATATTCATTTATCCATTCTTTCATATGCCCATTTATCCATACATTCATTTGTCCATTTATTCATTTATCCATTCTTTCATTTATCCATTCTTTTGTTTATCCGTTCATTTATTTATCCAATTTTTCGTTTATCCAATTTTTCATTTATCCATACATTAATTTATCCATTCATTCAAATAACCATTCATTAATTTACCAATTCAATCTTTTATCCAATAATTCATTTATCCATTCTTTTATTTATCCATTCTTTAATTTATCCATACATTCATCTATCCATTATTTTATTTATCCATTTATTCATACATTCATTTATCCGTTATTTCATATGCCCATTTATCCATACTTTCATTTATCCATTCATTTATCCATTCTTTCATTTATCCATTCTTTCATTTATCCATTCATTCATTTATCCAATTTTTTATTTATCCATTCATTAAATTAACCATTCATTAATTTATCAATTCATTCTTTTTATCCATTTTTCATTCATCCATTATTTTATTTATCCATTTATTCATACATTCATTTATCTATTCTTTCATATGCCCATTTATCCATACATTCATTTATCCATTATTTCATTTATCCATTCATTCAATTACCCATTCATATAATTATCCATTCATTCATTTATCCATAAATTAATTAATTAATTAATTCATTTATCTATTTATTCATATATCCATTAATTTATTTATCCACTCAAGCATTTATCCATTCATTTAATTTATTCCATTATTTTATTCGATTCATTGTACATCAATTTGAAAAGTTTATTTCATTGAATCATTCATTCAGTTGTATTATTCGTTTATGATTATTGGAGTCGATAGTTTGATTTGTATTGAAATGAGGGGAAAGGGAATAATCAATTCATTTTAATTCATTTATTTTATATACTTACTGTACTCATTGTATTGATCGTCAATAGATTTATAATGAAAATATTTTAAAACAATTTTAAATATGAAACTGAAATTGAAATATAATTAAATCAGTAAAATTTCAAGTAAAATCAAAACACAAATACACACTAAAAGCCAAAACCTTCATGTCTGTTATAGTTTTCACTTTTAAACTTTGACATTTGACACATACATCCGACACAAAAAAAAAAATGCAAAATGCATTAAAATCACAAAAAATTTTACAGAAAGTGAAAATCATGAAATTTAATTTTATTACTTTTAGTTGCGTGTAAATATTTTTGAATATTATTAAATTGTATTATAATTAATTGTGTTGTTGTTTACTTTATTGTATTTTTATTATTAAAACTTAGTTTTGTGCTTATTTTTGCGCTGCATTTTTGTAACTACTAAAAAAAAAAAACAATTTTTTTTTTCTAAACTTCTTTTTAATTGTGTTTGTTGTTTTCGAATAAAAATATAAATAATTTTTTTTTTTTTAAATTAATAAAATTGTGTTTATAAAGTTTTTAAAGTTTAAATTGATTTTTTTTTTTTTGTGCTTTAAATATTTTTTTTAATTAAAATAAAATTTGTTTTTCCTTTCTGATACTGCAGGTGGCTAAGAATCCATTGGCCAGTTTGGCTGCTTTAGGTCTGGCAGGCATGACACCAGCCAATACTGCTGGTCTTAATCATACAGGTACATTATAAAATTTTTTTTTTTTTAAATTATTTTTTTTAGTATTTAATTTTTTTTTTTTTAATTTTTTTAAATAGCACTGGCTGCCTTGGCCGGTTCTCAATTGCGTACTGCAAGCACGAATCGCGCACAGCAACAACAGCATGAAATGACCGTATCGAATGATTTAATTGGTTGCATTATTGGCAAAGGTGGTACTAAGATTGCCGAAATACGTCAAATTTCCGGCGCCATGATACGCATTTCAAATTGCGAAGAACGTGAAGGTGGCAATACTGATCGTACCATAACCATAAGCGGTAATCCAGAATCAGTTGCTTTGGCTCAATACTTAATCAATATGAGGTGAGTACTTTTATTTATTTTTATTTAATTAAATTTTAATAAATACACAAAAAAAAAAAATAATAATTAAAAAAAAAAATTGTAATTTTTTGAAAACTAATTAACTAACTGAAACAAAAAAAAAAATTATAAATATAATAAAAGAAAATTTTGTCGAATTGATTTGCTGCAAATTGACAAAAAAAAAATATGCAAAGAAATAATAATATAATTAAAAGTAATTAAATAAAAAAAAAACAACAACAAAAATATATGCAAGTAGAAGGTATAAGGAGGTACTCTCTGTTTCTTACACAAGTTCAACGCGCGTTCAAAATTTCTGTTTGTTATAATTTTTTTTTTATAAAATTTTTTTACTACATAAAAATAAAACAAGAACATAACCAAGTTTATTGTCTTTTTGTCTGCAAAAAAATTAACTAGACTAAACCGAATAGAATTTTATTAAATAAATAAAAACAATAGCACTGGAAAACTGACCTCAAAACGAAATTATATCTTAACCTAGGATAGAATAACCCCAAAGAAATTATTCTGCATACATAATTTTGTAAAAATTAAAAAAAAAAAAAAAAGGTTCAAATAATTTTTTAACTTTCAAAATATTTTGTAACTTTTTGGTTCCATTTTCTTTTTATTTCAAAAAAACAAATTATTTTATTATGTTTTTGAAAGAGAATAAATGTATTTTTTTAAAAAAATACGCCATTTTTTATCAAAGTGGACGTTATTTAAAAAAAACTAGATTCGCAATAAGTCACATAACAAATTTAAATGTTCAAAAAATGTTTTTTGTTCTACTTTACCAGCCATCATTTTGATAAAAAAAAATGCATCCTAGGACTAAAACCGTTTATCTACTCATTTTTGCACTTCTTCGAAATTTGACACTTGTAGCCCTAACAAAAAAGGGACAAACGCAAAGAATTATGTCTGGTGAATCCCATTTAATAAAAAGGTTTAAAAGCACCAAAAAAATGTCGATTCATATTTTGTGTGACTTCTACTGCCTGTTTATTGATTACTAGCAGATACCCGGCATGTGCTACTACGTTGTACGGGCGTTTCGGCTGCTCTTTCAGCTTTTTTCGTTTCTCATCTGCTGTGTTTTGTGCAACTTCAGTTCTTTTTGGGGCTTGCTTAAAAATATACTAAAAAATACCACTTTTTTAAATCGTACTCAAAAAATATTGGGGAAAGCTTACATTGTTTACTTTCAAATGTACTCGGTTTGGGGCTCATCGGTTGGACGGTTTCATCATAAAGAGCGGACATTGAAACATTTTTACTATTATATATATATATATATAGATTTATATACAATATATAGATTTATATATATAGATTATGGGATTCAAAATTATCTGAGTAAAGTTTGTCATTGAGCTCCTGCGATAGTTTTATCCAGATTAAGTAGCACGTAATGCACAATACTCTTTTGATTCCACCATGTGTCGAACATAAGATTGAATCCAATATATCAGTCTGTCAGTGCCCAATATTGATGCATGACCGTGGCCGTTAACGTTTTTTCTCATGTAGGGCTTTCTTCGAACCTTTTTTAAGGATTGGGAGAGTAACAGTTGATCAAAATCTATAAGAGGTATGAGAAGTTATACTCTTCAAAAGAAGTGTACCTTAATATTTTGACTACAATTTGTGTCAAGAGCTTAACTTCGCATCTCTTCAACGTTTTGATTTACAGTTATGCACAGCGCAACATGTAGGTGCAGAGAGAGAGAAACCTGAAGCCAACACACGTCAACATTGCCAGAAGTTTGTAACGCAGCATATGTTGCAAGTAAAAACTATTAACAGCTGGCAATGCTGGCGTGTTTTGACTTCAGTGTTCTCTCTCGCTCCTGCATGTTGCAGTCTTTATTTGCAAATGAAAAGCAAAAAGTTATAAATATTTTTTTAATTATGTCCAAATCGAAAAAAAAAAAAATGTAGAAGAGTTAAAATAAAATCGAAGATCGCCATAAAATATACAAAAATTTAATATGCAGAAACATTTCTTAGCTTAAGGGTTATCGACTATTGCAAAAAAAGATATCAATTTCTTTAGGATGCCAGTTTTCTAACGATTAATCTAGTCTATAGCCGTCCTTTATAATTTAGTTAGCACAAGCAAAAATAAAATATAATTTTTTTTTGTAACACATCACAATATTTTTTTAAGCCACTCATATACAGAAAAAAATTTAGATTTATGTTTAAAAAAAATATATATATTTTTATGCCAAAAAACACACACACAAAAATGAAAGTAAAACAGCTCTCTCAAACTCATTAGTTTAGTTTTCTCATAACTCTTGGGTGCTGCCTTAGAGGCAAGTTTTATGTTTTATAAAATAAATAAAAATAAAAAAACGAATTGTATTGTATTCAAAATTCTTCTGTTTTATTAACAAAATTAATTATTGTATTAGCATTTAGAGTTATATGTGATGAAAATTTTGCACATTGTAAACGAAAACCAAAAAAAAAAAAATTAAAATAATTTACTAAAAAAAATTTATATAAGCCACAATGCAACAACGACGCACACTGGAAATTGGTACTACTACAGCTGCAAAAAAAAAAAGAGAAAAAAAGAGAACAACGCATAATTTGTCTATATATACAATACATCCAGCTCCCAATTCCTTTCCATTTCGCAGCTTAAATGACTGCAATAATTAGTTAGAAAAAATCAACAATAACAATACATTTTAATTATGTCCCTCCGTTCGCACAACAAATGTGCCAACAAATCCTTCAATCCATAATTTGAACGACGCAAAAAAAAGTCCCTTTAATTTGTTTTTTTTTTTAATATCCTTTACAAAACGAAATCCCTCCTTAACCTTTTTTACAAAATAAAAAAAAAAAAAAAACAAAATTGCAAAATAAAAACCAACTCAATTCCACAAAATCATCACCAAAAAAAAAAAAAAAAAATCCAAATAAAATAAATAAAAAAAAAAAAATTATATATATAAATATCATCAAACTAAAACCTTTTCATTTCACCAAAACAAACAAACAAAAAAAAATATCCTATTTTCCTTTTTCTCTTTCACGCAATCCCAAATTTTCCAGCGTTGAACTACAAAAGGCAAATCTACAGGAAGCCGCAAACAATGGTGGCGCTGGTACAAATAATACAAATGGTGGCAGCAACAACAACAACAATGCAAATGGCGTTAACAATACAACTACAACAACAGCATCGTCGTCAGCATCATCAACGTCATCGTCGTCGTCTTCTTCGAATAGTAATGGCAGCAGCAGCAGCGGTAATAATACAACAACAACAACAAACAACTTGAATACACTAATTAACAACGCTAACAACGGCAACACAAATGGCAACAGCAACAACAACAACAACACAACAACATTTAGTTCATGCCATAGCAGCAGCGGCAACAATTTAGCAACAAATATTAACTCAACAACTGGCAGCAACAATGGCATTGTTGGTAATACTGCTGGCGGCACACTCAGCAATGCACTTAGTAGCAGCGCTGTTGCAGCAGCTGCTGCAGCAACATTGACCAGTCCATTGGCATCAGCATTACAATTACTAACAAAACCAGGTGCACTGAATGCTCTATCCAATCTTAGCGCATTGGATTTACTTAGTCTAACAACGTTAACTGGTAGCGCTGCAGCTGCTGGACCACCAGTACAGACTACGGGTGTGAATCGCTCAAAGAGTCATTATACCACTTCACGTTTTCGTAATCATAGCGCTGTCGATGGTAATAGTGAGTCGAGTGACAATAATAAGCCGCGTAATAAATTTAATCCATATTAAAAAAAAATTAAAAAAAGCATAAAATTAAAAAGCAGCTGCTCCAATTGACCTTAATTTTCTCCCACAAACACACACACACATACACACACACATATATAAGTGATTTCTATGAAGTTTTAAAGCTGTACGCTTAATTTTTTTACGCAAAAAGTATTGAGAATGGATTTATTTTTTTTATTTTTTTTTTTAAATTTTACACACACAAATCATTTTTATACACAGGCGTGTTCTTAATTTCACTTTCACAAAAATGTATCGATTGTATTCATTTTGTGTTTTTCGAATTTAAATCACGCAAAATTTGAGTTTTTTTTTTAAAAATAAATTTTTTTTAGTCTGGTAACATTACTAGCTAATCATGATTTTTATTACTACTACTTTCGTTCAAACTTTTTGTGAAAGTGAATTTGAGCACATGACCGATTATTTAATTTTTAATGCCTAAACCGCTTTTTTTTTTTTTTTTTTTTTTTTGCTTGCTTTTACACTTATTTTAATTTTATTTTTTATTATATATTTTATATTAAAGTTAGTTGTTAAATTAAATTTAAAAAAAAAAAATTGTAATATTTTAAGCGAAAAGTGTTGCTGATATATATTGAAGTTTATATAAAGTTATATATTGTATTGTATATTATACAAATATATGCTTAAAGTTTTTAAAAAAAACTCAGCGCGGTCTTAAAAATGAACAAAAAAAAAAAAATTATGATATAATGCGTTCTTTTAAAATGATATGGAAATGATATTAAATATATACTTTTTTGATCTAAGCTATTATTATAAAATTACTAACGAAAAAAAAAACATTAAATTGTAGCTTATATGTAAGATAAAGGGTCTTTTAATAATGTTAAAAAGCGAGCAGTTACTGCTGTCAGTGATGCTAATTGCTTGTGAAATAAAAGTCCTCTCTGATCTGTTGTTCGGACCATGTTTATCGAATGTTTTTTAAATCGCTGAATTCTAAAAGTTATCTGCGATTTTCAAATTCTCAAGTTTTTAACAATGAAAAAAAAAAAAAAGTGGAACTGGAATCACTAATTGTGAACTATATTCATTATTTCAATGAATAACATGGAAGATTTGAAACCAACAGAAAGAGATTTTGTGTGACATTCAATAAATTCTATAATAAAAATTGAGTTAAAATAAAAAATAAAAATTAAAAAATTATTTTAAAATATAAAAAATTTATCATCAAAAAAAAAAAAAAAAAAAAAAATCAAATCAATTATTTAAAAAAAAACATGACAACTAACAAATGAAAGACCCTTTACACATATATTTAAAGCTAAACGCTTAGAAGAAAACAGAAGAATAAAAAGAAAATTAAAACATGAAATTTAAATTAGAAAAAAAAAGAAAACATTCGAATATTAAGTATAAAAAATAAAATTTAGTTTATAACAATAAAAAAAAAAAAAATGATTTATTGACTTAATCGTTTACATTATTATTAGTAGAGTATAACGACCAAGTAAGAATTAAATAATTTAGTGACATTAAAATATAAGATTGTAACAAAATTCGCAATGATTGCCAAATTTTATTATTGGATTATGAACTTAATTAAATGTTTAATAACTAATAACGACTCATAAATATTTTATACAAAGAAAAAAAAGTAGAAGACTATTTAAAATTAAAAAAAAAAAAACGCGAAATTTTCTCATTTAAAAAAAAAGATCGTAAAAAATAATTAAAAATATAAACACGATTATATAAAGTTTTACTCAACAATCAAATTAAAAATGAAAACAACTTTTGTAGTTTTTAAGATGAATTATTATAAAATAAAATATACGCTACATACTATATTAGTTGTTAAGTATTATTAGAAAACACTGAAGAAAAAGTTTAACTGAAAAGTTGAAATGAAAAATTATTATTAAAAAAACTTCTTAAAGAAGTAACAATTCCAATTTGTATTAGAAACTCAAATGAGAGAAATTAAAAAAAAATTACAAAAAAAAAAATTTAATATTTTGAATGCTTATTCCAATAAAATAAAAAAAAATGTATAAAAATAAAATGTTGCAGTAAAAGATTTTCTAAAAATTATTTAAAATTAATTTTTATTTTTCTAAAAAAAAAAAAAAAAAAAATTTTTTGTGATATTAAAATGACTGAAATGGTCAGAAAAGGAGTTAAAATTTTAAAAATGATATTCAAACTTAAAAAAAAATTTAGTTTAAAAAAAAAATGAAATATAAATTTTAATAAAATAAAAATTCGAAATAAAAAAAATAAATAAATAAATAAATAATAAAATAAATAAATAATAAAATAAAATAAAAATTCGAAATTTAAAAAAAATATTTATTTTAATTAAATAAAAAAAATGAAATACTTAATGAAAAAAATATTTTTTTATTAAAAACAAATACTTTTTATATAATTTTGTTTTTAATAATTTTTTTAAAACAATTTTAATTTAAAATAAAATATTTTTTTTTTTTTATTTTTTTTTTTTAATATTTTTTTTTTTTTTTTTTAATTACAAAAAATATTTTTTTTTAAATATATTTTTGTTTATTATTTAAAGCTTTTCTTAAACTAATTTATTAATATTTTTAAAGAAAATCTTTATACAAATGCACAAAAAAAATATATTAAAGACCAGTGAACAGCAGTCAAATAAAAAAATTAAAAATAAAAAAAAAAAAGAATTACGGACCAATTCGCTAATCGACGAAATTACAATAAAAAAAAATGTAGAAGTATTTTAAAATTAAAAAACAAAATTAAGAATTATAATTACGCGAAAACTTTTTGTAAAGTTTTTATTATTAGACTTCAAGTCAAAAAATGTTTTTAAGAATATAATGTTCTCATAAAAATAATTTTTAGTTAAGAGCAACAAAAAAGATTTGAATATGTAACAAGAGCGCAAATAAAAAAAAATAAAAAAAATAATAACAAAAAAAAATAAATAAAAAAAAAAATAATAAATTAAAAAATAAATTTCAATAAAAGCCTCTCAAAACTCAGCAGCTCCACAAAACAAAAAAAAAAATTAATTAAATTTGCATAAACTGTTTAAAAAACGTAGTTTTATTTATAAAAACAAAAAAGTGAAATGTATTCGAAAAGTATTGAAACTTTGTTTATAATTTTTAAATAAAAATAAAATGTAATAAAAGCGAAAAGTAAATTTTTAAAATCGTTAGCAAAACTAACTTGAGCTATGACACTCAGCCAATATTTTTGGACTAAATGATTACGAAATATTTAAAAAATAAAAAAAATATATATATAAAATAAAAATATTATATATAAATTAATAAAACATACACACGCATATACAGCTTTACTTATAATTCTACTTGCATATTAATAACAATTTTATATTAAAATACGTATTAATTAATTAATTAAAAATAAAAACAAAAAAACGATTTTGTAAAAATAAGCAGCGTGAAGTTTTAATAGTTTTTTAAATTGGTGATATTTTTTTTTGTATAATTTTTAAGGGTACCCATTATTTATGGCGGCTATAGTCTTTAATAACTAATTTGATGTTGACAAAATTAAACAATTTTTTTTTAAATATAAAAAAATAATTTAAATAATTTGAGGTCCCCGGTACTTGAAATTATTGATTTTTATTCTCTAGAATAACTCATTTAATTAGCATCGAATCTTCACAATAGTTTCTCCTCATAAAATTATCTTGAAACGGATCACACCATCGCTTGATTGTGACTATATACTGGCGTTATCTTTAGTCTGAGCAACAAAAGTTATCAAAGATTAATTTTGGCACAAAAAACTTATTGGATTAGGCCATTCAAAAGTACTTTTTTTTTGTTTTAATTGCCTGAGTACCTGAAGATATGTCACCTCCGCAACAAAGATTTGTAGGGAGTTATTGATGGCTTAAATTAATTGTTTAAGAAAGTTTGTTTTAAATTATTTGATAGTATTTCATTTCTAAATCTTGAAGCAGAATGAACAGTTTGACAGACAGGCATATAAACTCGGGTTTAGAAGCATATGTATATGGGAAGTGTATAAAAGAAAAAAAATAATTTAATCATTAACATATACGAAAACAGAAAACACAAAATTCAAACGTATGCGCATAACAAACAACATTTTGTTGTTTTTTTGAAAGAGCATAATTTTTTCTATATATTTTTTTTTTTGTATAAATATAGGCAATATAAATATTAAAATTATTTTTACATTTTTTAATAATTTATTTTCAGAATATCAATGGAAACTGCTGGTCTGCCCATACCCGGTTATCATTATATTGCACCAAACACAATTGTCAAGACGCCGATACATTAGATAATGCAAAACAAATGAACTTGTACTAACAACAACAAAAATATCCTGAATCCTTATTGCAAAAAAAAAAAAATTAACAAGTGAATACCGAAAATAAAGCAGCAAAAAATGATGGCGTATGTGCAAAAAAAAAAAAAAAAGAGAAAAAAAAAGAAATCATAAGCAATAAATAAATATTAAAAAAAAAATTACATAAAACAATAAAACGCAATTTGTTTACGCATTACAAAAAAAAAAAAAAAGTTAATGCAAATACATAAATATGACATATACAGTTACACAACAACAACAAGAAAAAAAATATTAACTAATTATATAATTGATTTTATTTTATTTACATTTATTTTTAAACGTTTTTCAAGTTGGTGGTAGTAAAAAAAAAAAAAAAAAAAATACCGCCACCAAACAACATAGTAAGAACAGAACATCAATTAATTGTAAGTTTAGTCAGAGCTACTAAAACTAAAAACAAAACAAAAAAAAATAATAACCATAAATTAAAAATAATTTTAAAAAATACAAATAGCAATCAAGAAATATAAAAAAAAAATAAACAAGTTCATCAAACATTTATTGTTTAACCAAAAAAAAAAAACATGAGAAAATAAAATAATTAATAAGTAAATAATTCGACACAGCAAATGTTATAAGAATCATAACTAAAAAAAACATACATAACAATATATTGTATAATTTTTTTTTTAATTAAATAGTTAAAAAAAATGAACGCCAAGCAAACAGAAAACAAAAAAAAATTGATAATTTTTTTATTTCTTAAAAATATTTAAATTATAAAATTGGCTGGTTTAATTTTATTTTTATTTAATGACTACTAATATTTTTGTTTTTGTTTTTATTATTTTAATTTTTTTTGTTTTGTTATTTATCGAAATTGTGATTGTGATTTTGTTTAGACTGATGCAAAATTTATATTTAGTAGTATTAAAAAATTATTTCAATTGTTTAAAATGCTTGCACTTTAAATTATATTACAAATATTTTTTTATACAATATATTTTCAAAATTATAAATTTAATTTTATGTTAATTAAAAAAAAAAAATATTACACATATTTTTCTTATATTTTCAAAATACAAAATTATAAATTTTTAATTTTAAATTAAAAACAAAAAATGGCAAAGAAAATAAAAAAAATGCTTATATGGCGATAAAAAAGACTTTTTGTTTAGAAATTACTTATTAAAATTATTTTTACATTTAATTATATATTATTATTTATAGTTGTTAAATTTATACAATTATTGCAAAACAAAAAAATATACAAAATATATATAAAAAAAAAAAAAAAAAATTAATTAAAATTATTTTTCAACGTTAAATGTTAAATATTTTTTTTATTTGAATATACACAGGCATACATTAAAAAAATATACTTTAGTAAAATAAACACAAAAAAAAAATCATAGAAGCGTACAACTTTAGTTTTATGCATATAAAAAAATATATATAAAACTAAAAACAAAAAAAAAATGCAACAAGTTATTTGAACTCAAATGTGTCAAAGAGAACTAAGCATGAATACATAACATAAATACATACATACAATACATAAATCATATACATATATATATACATACAAAAAATATTTTTAAATATAAATCATTTTCATGTTAAAAACAAAATAGTTAAAAAAAAAACAACAACAATAGTTATTAATATTAAAAAAAAAAAAAAAAAAAATAAAAACCATTTGAAAACCTGACAGCATAATGGAAAAAGGATCAGCGAAGTATACTGAAGTTGTAAAGTTTGCTAGATAAAACGTTTAAACGTTTATCTAGATATATGAATGCAGCAGCGAAAGCATAATTAGCAATTAGATTATTTTTTTGTTAAAAAAAAAAATGATAGTAAACTAAAAACAAAAAATTTAAATAAAAAATAAATACATATGCAAAGAAAAATAAAAAATAAATAAATAAAAACCAAATGCAACATATCTACAAAAATTAATTTGAAAAAAAAAAAATTATTATATTTGTTCAAAGGCACCCATAAATTAAAAAAAATTGAATATTTATATATATAAAAACACACACACATACAGACAAACAAAACAAAACAAACCGATACATATAAGTAAAACATATCTACTAAAAATAATTATAAATTAAAACATATATAAAAACAAAATATATTTCATTTGCAGCTCTATACGAATTTATGCAAATTTAAATATAATATATATATTTATATATATAACTTTGCAAATTCAATAATTTATTAATAAAATATATATTAGTTAATTGAAATAATTTAAAAAAAAAAATTATATAAAATAAATGTAAGCTTTTCGGTTTTTTTTTTTTTTTTTTTGTTTTATTGAATTAATTATTTAAATTAAAATACATATTCATATTTATATATGCAAAAAGAAAAATTAAAATTAATTAAAATTTTTTTTATTTAAATTTAAACTATTTTTTTATTAAAATTTAAAATTTTTTTTTTTTTATGAAAGCGTATACTGTATGCCCAGAACTATATATAATTATACTGAAACAACCGAAAAAGACTTAGATTGGCCAATGGAATTGAATTAAGTGTTGTTACTATCCGAAAAAAAACAAAAAAAATCTAAAACAAAGCAATTCTAATTGCATTGCATACTTATATAAAATAAAAATTAAAGCTGTATTATACATCATCACAGCCATTTATTATGCTCTTCATATATAATATTTATTTTATTATTTTTAAAAAAATACTACAGTTTTAGAATTAAATTTTTAGAATTTGGATTTTTTTTTTATATTTAAAATTTTATATAAATATAAAAATGGATATTAAGAATAAGTGCACCAAAATGCATTAATCGCAATGTGTAAAATTACGAATTTTAGGCTTGAAATTAAAAAAAACGTCCTAACATTTTCTAAAGAATTTAAAGGGTGTCAAATAAAGAAAAATATATAGAGAATAATTATATAATTTTTTAAAAAACTTCTTTTTAACATTTTTTATTAAAATTTTTTTAATTAAATTTTTTTGTTTCATTTTTTTTATATATATTTTTTAATTAATAAATTTATTTGTTAATTTGGTTTATATTATTATTTTTTTTAAATTAATCTTTTATTTATTTTATGGTTTTTGTTGAACCTTTTTTTTTTTTTTTAATAATTTGAACCTTTTTTTTTTTTTTAATAATTTGAACATTTTTTTTTTAATTTTTTTATTATTTTTAATTAATAATTTTTTTTTAATTTTCTCTTAAATTTTTTTATGGTTTATAGCATATTTCAACATTACAATGGATCCATACACTCTGCCACGTTTTTAAATGCCAAAATATAATTCATGCTACACATTTATTTAATTGGAAGTGTTTTGATTTGGCAGTTATTTCAGTGGAGTGGAAAATACCAAAGCAGTTTTAGCTTTCAATCGGAACTGTGCTCATTTATACCGATTTTTTTTTAATATATCTATAAAAACATCTATCTAAAACTATGTCTATAATTTATAATTGGAATTTAATAAAAGAAACACTTTTAAAAAAAAAAAAAAAAAAATTATAAATAATTTTATTATTTTTTTATTTATTTTTTTTTATTTATTTTATCGTAAAAAAATACTACAAAAGCAGAATATTATTTTTTAAATTTTAATATTTTTTTGTAAGATTCTAAAAAATAAAATTGCTAAATATTAAAAACATATTGGTAGCAGGTGTACGGAAATACATAGCAGCATGGCATGTTTTACAGTTTGAGCAGCACTACACGATCGTACGCAGTAACACTCAAACCTAAGATCGAACCCAATGACGATCAAACCGTGAACAGTTTAAGTTCGATTGCAACATGTTTGAGCGTTACAATATGGAATATGCCTTCAAATGAAATATTGGTACAGATTGATTGAAAAATCTTATCTACTGCTTTTCAAGCGTAAATTTTGATTAAAAATAAATAATGTTTAGTAGTCTAATACATTTCTCAAGTTTTAAAATTTATTTTACTATTTATTTTAATTATATTTAATTATTATTTAATTAAAAAAAAAAATTTTTTTTAAATTTTTAAAAGTAAATAAACATATTACACAGCGTGCAAAAGCTATAAACTTTTTTTATTTAACAATTTTAGTGCTATGACAGAAAATTCTCACACAGCTTTAAATAAATAAGTAAATTTTAAGCGCTCAGTTCTCAATTTTATGATTGATCATGCAAGTTTCATGCATGAGACTCTATTTAGATATCACAACTTTATTAGAACACTCGAGTGCCAGGTATAATGTACTATAGTACTGTAGGTTGAGTGATTTATCTCGTAGCTGCTAAACAAAGTTCCGCATTTTCAGTATAAAAATCAAGTGCAACGATGTGAATCAGTTCCCACCGTTGTTTTCTACATTGATCACTGGAAGATTATTATATTTGATATCGTTGACAATGGGGTTATATGCTTAAAAAGGAGACTATAGAATAGAACGTAATTTATTTTTAAAGAGTTGAAACAGCAAAAATTTTAAACTGTGGTGGCGTGGAATATTTTTTCAGGCTAATTCAAAAATAATTTCGAGTTCTCGAATTTATATTGCGCTTGACTCAGATACGATGTAATGCAAAATAAATGTGTTACTACGTTTATACGCAAAATTTAAAAAAAAAAATATTTAAAATTTTAATTAGGTGAAATAATTCCACTATTTGTGTGACAATGTTTTCAGATCGCGAATACGTGCATTTCTCTCAAATAATTGAAATAAAATTATATTCACGTAATTTACACGTATAAACAAGGCATATATATATTTTGGAGCTACAAATTCTAATATCCAATGAAAATATGTATGTAATTAAAAAAAAATCCAAATATCTACTTAAAAAACGTCTGAAATCTAAGTTAAATATTTTAATTACTGCTTTTTAAATTTTTTTAATATGCTTTATAATTATTTTCTTATCATTTTCCACATGCATTTTTTTTTATAAAAGCCCAAAACAAACAAACAAAAAGAAGTAAAATAAAACCTTAAATGAAACAAAACATGATTACAGGAACTTGTTTAAATATCAAATTGTATAAACAAGACAAAAAAAAATAACAAATAATAATACTCTACTACAACAAAAAAAACTAAATATTTAAAAAAACAATATACACATAATTTAAAAAAAAAATAATGTTATTAAAAAAATTAAAAAAAAAAAAAAGTTAAGTAATGAGTGGAACAAATTGTGTAACAAATGGTTAAAAATAAATAATAATAAAATAAAATTAAATTTAAAAAGTCTATATGTACATCAAGCGAAACTATTTCGTGATTTTAGTGACAAATATTTCGCTTTTTTGACAAACAATTTGAAGCAATCATTTTTGAAATAAAAACAAAAAAGAGAAAATCAATATGTAATAAATATATATATATATCTATATTATATATATATATTATTATATATATATATAAATAAAATATATTATGTATACTTATATTTAAATGTATTTCAAATATTTAGTAAAATTTTTGAAGCAACTACAAAAAAGAAAAAAAAAAAACAAAATGTAAAAAAATATAAATAAATAAAAAAAAGTAATAAAAAAATAAATAAAATAATAAATTTAAAAAACAGCAAAAGCTATACAAAAACCGAAGACACCGACAAACAAATAAAAAAATAAATATCTAAAAACTCTAAATGTGCAACACACCAAAAACTAATAAAAAAAAAACAAAAGGATACAGCATGAATTCAAGAGTTGAGTTACCATGAAGCTACACGAGAAGTTATAATGTTGAGTAATTGGATTTTTGGGCATTTGGGAAAACTTGTATAAAGGGATAAAAAAAAAAATTTATTAAAAAAAAAAAAATAAAAGAACATTTTATTATATTACATATATATGTATTTATATGTGTGTATAATGTATTATATATATACAAAAACAAAAAAACAAAAAAAAAAAAGAATTATTAAATATATTTATAAATATATATACAATATATATATATTATAGCTCAAGATTGTTTTTAAAAATTTAAAGTATTTTAAGATAATTGTTTAATTTAATATGCGCAAACTGTACATTCGCAAAGGAAAAATACGTGTAAAAAGCAATTTTAATGGTGCCTTAATTACCAAGTTTCTTTCCTTAAAACAAAAAAAATTGAGTATTAAAAAAAAACGAGAAAATATTATAAAGAAATAACAGTGGAACAACAAAAGCAACAACAACAACAAAAAGAAGTAATATGAAAATAAAAAAGTTGTAAAAGTAGAAGAAAATCAAGTTACAAACAAAACAACCAGAGCCCTGTTTTTCTCTATCCTTTTAAAATATTATATGTACTTTCTTTCTTTATAAAAATATTTTTCTATTGTATTGTATTTCTATGTGAAGAAAACAAAGAAGAAGAAGAAAATCATTTCATTTCTTAAACATTGTAAATTTAGTAATGGCTTCCAACAATTATCCCTTAGATAACAACTTCTCAAACTCAAAAAACCAAAATCAGACCAGCCAGACCAGACCAGATTAAGACCAGTCAGACCAGATATACCAGTGTCAAGGAGACGTAAAAAAAAAACCATGTGCTTATTATTCAAGAGATGGAAGCGATGACCTTTAAAGAAAAGAATGACTAAGAAAGCAAGCAGATTTTAATTCAAAATATTTATTTTTAGATATTTGGATATGTTTTCAAAAATTTTAGTAAATTATTAAAAATGAATAAACAAAAAAAAATATGATATAATAAATATATTTAGTGAATGTAACACATCTGACTCAGTCTGACAAAGCAAATAACAGCTAAGTTCTTTCAGTGTTCAAATTTTGACCGTTAACTCAACTCACTCACTCACTCACTCAGTCACTCTCTCTCAACACAGCTTAAAACACGAAATTGAGTGATAATTTAAAGTTGCAAGAGTCTTCGTATTTTCAAAACCAAAGAGTAGAAATTAATATTTGTGCAATGTGAAATGAGTGAGTATAGTACACAGTAAACATTCAGTTTTACTCACTGTGTACACATAAGTGTGCTTGTTTAATTTACAAAACAATTTTGAAATGAGTGAGTATAGTACACAGTAAACATTCAGTTATACTCACTGTGTACACATAAGTATGCTTGTTTAATTTACTAAAAAAATTTGAAAACATTTCTTAGAATTGTATCATGCAATGCGGCGTCTTAGTCCAGAAAGTATGTAGTAAGTAAAGCTACTTGGAAGAATAAATGCTTACTGCAAGGAATGTGTACCAGCATAAACCAACAAATCCAGAAAAAGTCATAATACCGGTGTACCAAAAAAAAAAAAAAAAAAAAAAAAACACACACAGATTTAAACTAACAAACATACACTGAAACAAAAAGCATGCGAAGTTATTGATGGCATGCAACTGAAAAGAATTTAGTATAAAAATATTTAAGAAAAAAAAAAAATAATAAAAAAAATAATAAAAAAAAATAATAAAAAAATATAAAAAAAATAATAAAATAAAAATAATAATAGCAAAAAATATTTAATAAAAAAATTAATTGTATTAATGTTTCTATCAATGTAAATCTTTCAATGTATTTGCTCACATTTTACATGTAATTTGTACACTGCAAAAAAAAAAAAATCAATAAAAAAAAAATGTGAAAAAAATCACTTGAAAAATAAAATAGATAAAAATATTGTTAAATGTAGAACAAAATTGATATAAAATGTATTTAAAAAATAATAAAAAAATATATATATTTATGTATTTTAAGGTATTTTAGATATTCTTATTTAATATCCAAAAAAAAAGAGAAAAAAAAATAATAAAAAAATAATACATTTTAAACAAATCATCATAAAAAAAACAGACAGACAGCGTAGTGAAAAGCAATTGTGGTAAAAACACATGTTAACAAGGTTAATAATATAAAAAAAAAAAAAAATAATGAGTAAAAAAATATTTGAAGCGGGATATCGGGTAATATGGAGTTTATTTAAAAAGTATTGAAAATTAAATTTTTAGATGGAGAAAAAAAATATTTAAGAAGAAAATGTTTTAAAAAAAAATATTTAAGAAAAAAAAAATAAAATAAAAGTAAAAAAAGTGCACTAGAGATTTTTTTTCTTAATTATTATAATTCTTAAAAAAGTTTTGCTCTAAAAAATAAAACAAAGGGCACCTTCAGAATTTTCATTACTTTGGAAATAAACTCTAAACAAATAATAAATAAAAAAATTAATAAATAAATAAATATTCAATTCATTACAAAAAAAAAAAACAAATGTGAATCGGTGTTAGCGAATTTGTTCAAAATTTTAATTTAAAAGAAAATTAGTAAATAGAAAACGGAAAGAAATAAAATGCTTTTAATATTAAATAAAAAAAATGAATGAAAGACAAATGGCAGCACATATACAGATACACCGTAGCTTGTACATCGTTTTGTGAATGTTAGATTTAAAGTAATTTAGAAGAAAATATAAATCACCGAGCTGTATTAAAACGGCAAAGATCTGAGTTTCCCAAGAATTAAAAACTTGGCGAATTTGTTAAGTAAAATAAAAGAAAAGTTATACATATAAATAAATAAATAAATAAAAAATCATAAAAAATCTTACGCTATACAAAAATATGCATACCTAAAAAAAAAATGACATTTACATAGTACATCTGGTGCCAGGTCGTTATACACCGTAAAAAAAATATAAAATTAGAAAAAAAAACAAATCAATAAATAACTAAGAATCGACCATGGAATAAAAGCAAGAATTGAAATAAATACAATATAAAAAAAAATAAATAAAAGAACAACAAGCAGTTAAGGTTTCTTCAATTAAAAAATAATAAAATAAATAAAAACCAAAAAAATTAAAAGACATAAAAAAGAAGACAACAAAAAATGTTTATAAGGACAATATTGAACAAACACAAAAAATACAAAAAAAAAAATCTATATATATACATAAAAAAAAAAAAATAAATAAATAAATAAAAAAAAAAATCGGCAGCAAATTAACTTAAAAAAAAAAAATAAATCTTACATAAAATATTATATCTCTATGTATTTAAAAAAAAATCACTCACCACAAAAACAAGAAAAAAAAAACACAGCAGAATGTTTGCATTTCACAAGCAGATGAGTAAAAAAAAATCAAGTTATATCTAAAAAAAAAAAAATTAAAATAAATACAAAAAATTATTTAGTTATATAAAGCAATGCATATTAAGTATACATATATACATATATATATAAATATATTAAAGATGAAAGAAAATTGATAAAACTGAACAATTGGGATCAACTTATATTTTAAATATAAGATTAAATAAATAAATAAATATATAAAAATAAATAAATATAAATAAATGAAATATGAGCAAAGCAAAGAAAAAAAAAATTTAAATGAAGAAAAAAAAAAATAAAATTAATTGTATAACAGTTTAATTTACAAATTAATTAATTAAAAAAAAAAAACAACAATTTAACAAGTAATTAAAGTGCTGGACAATCGCACTTTTATGCGCTTTATATGTGCTAATAGCAACGTAAAGTAACGGAACAGCATATTAGCAATTTCATTCGGATTTTAAATAAATTATTTTAATTCAGTGATGGGCACTTTTTTCAATTCTGATTGAGTATGTCAGAACTTGTAAGACTATTTGTGGATTTAGCAAAATGAATATTCGGCTGAATGTTTTCTTTTACATACACAATCACAGTATTTTAGAGCGTGTGTGCCCAACACTGACATTATTAATTTAAATACAATAATTAATCTGAACTTTTGAATTGAATTTAATGAATAAGTTTAAGAATATCTTACAATTTTCAAAATTAATTCAGTTGTATTGAGTGCTACACTAGGGTACACATTGTACAGAAAGAAGATGTTTTTTCAGTTTTTTTGAATTAATGGGTTTTTTTTTGACGTTTCAAAGAGCAAAAAAAAAAAAATCGAATCGATTTTCTATTTAAAAAAGGCAATCTTTCTTGCGAATGTCCCAACAAATTTTAGCCATATAAAGTGTAAAGGAGGAAAAAAACTACTTGTTAAATAGCATCAAAGCAATAGTTCATTCAATATGAATGAACATGAAATATAACTGAATTTATTCTCTATATACAATAAAATATTTGAGTATTATATGAGACAGTGGTGCCAAAAAAAAAAAAAAAAACAACACAAAAAAAAGAACAACTTTGAAGCATTATTTCTACAAGTTCAAGAAACAAATTTTAATTAAATTTTTAATTTATTTTTTTTAATAAATGTTTACACTTCTTACAATTTTTAAATGTAATATTGTATTTTTCTATTATAAATTGCTGCTGAACAAAAAAAAAAAAAAAAAACTAAATGAAAAATATTTTAACAAACTAAATCCTTTTTTATTTTTGCTTTGGGAACAACACAACAGAAAACGTACGAATTTTCTGCTTCATATCAGAATATTTCTTTCAATCTGATAAATATGATATTTGTGTTGTTATATAAAATGTTATATATAAAAAAAAAATTATTATTGTAAAAAAAAAATAAATAATTGTTAAATCTTTAAAGATGTAACTGCAAATGAGCTTATTAAATACAAATTAATACACACACTAAACATAAATTTATTGTTATAAAAAAAAAAAATTAAATAAAGCATCAAAAAGTATTTCAATTGCATTAAATTTTATTTTCAGCAAGAGACTGGGTATTAGGTTTTTTATTTTTACTCGAGAAACACATAAAAATAAAAACAAATTAAAAAGCTAAACACAAAATATATTCAAAAATAAAACCCAAAAAAAGTTTATAATGTGTGCCAAATCAATTTATTGAATTTCAAATTTTTAGCAAATTTTTTCAAAGTATAAATGTAAAAAAAAATTATTTATATAAATAAAAATAAATATAAAATAAATAAAAATAATAAATGAAGCAACAAATAAGTAGAAAAAAAAAATGAGCGAAAATAAAAAATAATTAGAAAGCATAGCAAAAAAAAATATAATAAAAAAATAATTAAATAAAATATTTGAGTGCGCGCTAATTTGTTTTTAAATATTTTCATTATTATATAAAAAAAATATTATTTTAGTTTGAGACTGATTTAGTAATGATTTCAAAATATGTATGTATATTATGCATATAGCAATTTGTTTTAATATATATAAAATTAAAAAAAAAAATAATTAGTAAAAAATTTTATTATTAAAAAAATTAAATAAATATATTTATAATTAAATTATTTTAATACAATAAACTAAATACACTTAGCATTAAAAATAAACATTTAGTATGGAAAATAGTTACACTGTACAACATAAAAAAATCAATAAATAATTGGAGATCATTGAGTAATAAATTAATTATGCAGCGAAGTTTGAGCACGAAATTGTTAGCCAGCAGTTGCAACAATATTTTTTTTATTTGTTACTGCTCTCCAATGTTTTAAATAAGTAAAGTTCTATAAAGTTTTATATATTTTATATGTAACGTGTATTGGCATGATTTTTCTGTATGTTAAGCAATTTTAACAACTTGCATGTAGTGGCAACCTGCAAGCCTAATCCCTAATCAACATTTTAGAACAAAATTGAAGTTATAATGATTTCTTAGAAATAAACTAAAATGAGTAGACCATTAGACGAAGACTCTTTACTCAACAAGCAACTTGTTAGGTTAGGGTTTCAACTTGAAACCCTAACCTAAAGGTTAAGTTAAGACGATGGTTAAACCAACAGAAGAAAGATGCAGGCACTTCAACTTAATAATCTTCCTATATTTAGTATTTTCTAATCCAAAACATGGTTGTTTTTTTTTTTTAATCAGAGTCTATTCAGTCGTTTTTTCAAAGGAATAAAAGTAAACCGTATATGCTGACAGGTTCATCTTTTATTTGGTGACTTCACAATTAACAAAAATTCATTGAAGGGTCGTGTAGCACTAGTGTATCAATTTAGAAGTGATATTCCAAGAGGTTTTAGTTGCTAAAATGTACTGCTTTGTAGACTGTTGATATAGTATAACGAAATGGAAAGAAGATTTGCTTTAAAAAAATAAGCTGCTTTTTGGAATACATGGAATATAGGGAATGAGTTAGGATATCTGATACACTACGTGCTGTAGGTTTTGCTATAAATTTCTTTTAAATAAAGTTTTTTTTTTATATACGCCAGATTGAATTGATCATGTCTAAATTTAGTATATTTCTAGAACACACTTTTATAACAAAACTTTCATATACATTTTCTGTTGCATACTTTTGGGGCAACGTTAATTTTCTGCTCAAATAAAAATTATTATAAAAAATAATTAAGTATTTTTTTTTAAATTCGGTTCTTCTGTTGTACAGTGTTAATATAAGCTGCAAAATATCAAAACACGATTAAAAACAAATAGAAAAAAAAAAACAAGTTTTATTAATTACTATATATGTATGTACTATATTAAGTTTTTAGTTATTGTTTTAACAATTTTTATTCTAAATATTAAATTTTATTACAATAATTTTAAATAATTCATACCATACAACAATACATCAAACAAACAAACAAGCTACAGATTTTTATTATTATTATTATGCTAGTTGCAAATTAATTAAATACACATAAATTAATTAATTAAATATATAAATTTATTAGCTTACAATATACAAAAAGCAAAACATATACAAAACAATAAATACTTATACGATGCAATACAATACAAAAAAATATATATTTAACAAAAAAAAATTCTTTATGTAATTTGTTTCATTTGTTGAATTCAATAAAAAACAAAACTCATGGTTTTATGCAATTAACAACAACAACAAAAAATTGATGTTTTCTTTAAATTGTTCTTTTTTTTTTAAATTTTTATTTAAATATTATTTTTATGCATTGAAATATTTTATTTAATTACGTCGCAATATTTTTTTTTTTCAGCAATTTAGCGCAAGCACCAAAGCAGTTAGACAAAAAGTTATAAAAAATTATTTAACGCAATAAAAAAAAATAGAAAAAAGCTATAAATAAAAAGTGGGCATTAAACAGTAAAACTAATAAAAAAAATTATAAATAATAAAAATTGATAAAGTAATAAATTAAAAAAAAAAACACATAAAACTGCAAGGCAATCATATGACTAGAGCTTCAGTAAGTAAAAAAAATATATACGATATAAAAATTAAATAATAAATATATAATTAATAACTTGTTATAATAAATAATATATTTAAAAAAATAATAATAATAAAAATGTTTCGTTTTCACTTAAAATATTCATAGTTACATTTACACGAAAAAAAAAAACAAAGAACAAGAACAACTTTGAAGTACATATTTATAGTGCCAATTTATTTTTTAGCATAAATATTTTTGTCGTTTATTATTTTTAAGATATAAAAAAATATTTTCAATGTTTTTTCACAAAAAAAAAAAACGACAATTAATATAAAAAAAAAACATAAATAAAAAATGGTTAAAATGTAGTATTAATTGGTTTCAAGACCACCAAAAGCATACAAAAAAAAAAATATCAAACTTTTTTTCGAAATGCATAAATATTTAAGATTTTTTTCGCAGTTGCAGCCAAAAAGTTTTACAACCGTTTACATATTTATAGAAAATCAAAAAACAAAACAAGAAAATTATTCCAAATAGTATAACAATAGTAACCAACACACACACATACATAATAAGCATATAAAATAATAATAATTTGCACCAGAACCAAAATAAAAGAATTTAATATTTTGCAATAAATTTTTTAAAATTAATATTTACACCATAACAATTTTTTCTAATTGAACAAAAAATATTAAGCAATAAGTTCGTAAAATAAAATACCGATATACACCATACAAAAGACATCAACAGGGTTCTGAAATTGTTAATCTTTCGTTTTAGATACAAAAAAATATTTTCGAAAATTTACACAAGAAAATTTGAATGTTTTTTGCTATTTAGAGACGCTTTTATCAAACGTCGAAAAGTCACATTGAGAATTGGTCGAACAAATCATTAGACCAGTTTTGGCTACACTATTTGGTAATATAATGTTTAATGAAATAGTTAATACTAATTAGTTGCTTGCTTTATTTTTGAATAAATTTTCAAATTTAAATAATTTTTTTATTTTAAAATAAAGGTTTCGACCAAAGCAATCAGCTGGTTTTTTTTGTTTAGTTTGATTTATTTGAAACTTAAAGCAAATATAATTTGTCTTTTACTGCAAATAAAAAAATTTAAAAATAATACAATCGACTAGTTTCGACCAGTTAAAACTAAAAGAATTTATAAAATAAGCAGCTTTATATAAAGGATGAATTAATAAAAATTATTTGATTGTAAGTCACATTATTAGATGTTTAGATTGAAGTTATGGTAAGCATTTTTGTGTCGAATATCTGAGATATTTGAGAAAAAATGTCGAACGATGTTTGGAAAATTTAACAATGAGAAGCAAAGCAGTGGTGAACATGCTGTAGAAGTGTCTACCCCTAACCTAAAGCCATATCGCATGGTAAGGCTACTATGCTACGCAATTGTCAACAGTAGTATTTAATTTTTAGTATAGCAATTGGTTTGTTTCAAGATTTAATTAACTGGTCGAAATTAATAATTTTTTCGACCAGTTTGCAAAAAGAATTTAAATATATAAATTGCAAGGTTGTGGCAATTTTTTGTTTTCGGTCAGTTTGTGAAAAATATTTTTTTTTATATATTATACCTTACGGATACGGATTAAGGATTTCAACTGTTTAACTAGATTTCTTCCTTAAGATTTTAAATAGAATTTGCAATAGTGTAAAGGTAAAAAAAACACTACAAGTCATATTAAAGTTGTATTAACTGCTCGTATAAACTGTAAATTTTTTTAACTGGCCGAGAATCGATTTTTTTTTAACTGGTCGAATTTTTTTAAAAATTAAGAAGAATATTCATTATTAGCGATTTTCTGCTAGATTTAGTAAAAAATAGATTCAGCAACGAATATGTGGGTTTCTTGAAAAACATTCAAAGTAAGCAATAAATAATTAATATATTTTAGCAGAACCCTGAAAAAATATGGTCTAAAAAAAATTTATTTAAAAAAAAAGCAGCACTTGAAAAATTTAAGTGGCAAATATAAATACATATAAATAAAGACACATGTGTACTACAATAAAATACTAATAAAAAAAAACAAATTATAAAACAAAAATATATTCAAACATTAATCAATACATAATCACATCATACTTATTCACAAACATACTCAGAGCGTAACTGAAGAAAATAAGTACTTAAAAAAAAAAAAAAACAATTAAATTAAAATCGTTGAGTTCTCAGATTAAAAAATAAACAATATAAAAAATTTACAAAAAAAAAATATATTATGTACACCAAAATATTTACAACAGCAACAACATATTTACAAAAAAAAAAAATACATACATTTATTGTATTTATTACATACATATAAAAAAAAATATAAATAAATAAAGACAAGTTAAAAAATAAATTTACATACAATCTACGTTAAAAAAAATAAATAAATAATTATGTGCAATAAAAGATTTTTACAATTAAGTGCATTAAATTTGAATTTATAGATTTAATTATAATTATTTAATAAATTATTTTAAAAATCATATACAAAAAAATAAATATACAAAAGAACGAATAAAAGTTATAAAAAAACTGTATGTGAGCAGTAGAGCTTGAGTAAAAAAAAAAAACCAAAAAAAAAATTGTACACATCTATACAGCATAAATTAAAAATAAAATTATTTAAAAAATTAAATGAATTTATTTATTTAGTAAATAAACTAAATTTTCTGTAAGCATATTTTATCAAACATCAAAAATTCATTTACCAAACGACACATTCATATACAGTCAAAAACGAAAAAAAAAAAAAAAAAATTAATTAATAAATAAAAAAATGCAAATAATTACTAAAAAATATCTCAAAAAAATTTAATTTTTGGACAAACCCAAATGTGTTGCATTCAAAAAAAAAAAGTATCTCTTTAATACAAGCCAAATAATATAAAAACAAAAAAAAAAAACAAAATCATGAACATTAAATAAGCCAAAAAAATTAATAATAATAAAAATATTTCAAGTTTTTTGACATACAAAAAATTTGTGAAAGCAAAGAAACAAAAAAAAAAAAATAAATAAAAAATAAAAAACAAGCGAAATGTACACAATTTTTGAATTCATTAATAAAGATATGTGTTTAGATATATCTGTATGACATTTTCTTGTTTTATTTTGATGAATTTACACTGGAATTTTTTTAGGTAAGTGGTTTCTGCACAAATAAAGCATATAACGAAAAGGTCAATGTCAAATGGATATGCGAATTTCGAAGCGTGATACACAGAAAGAGATGTTTTTATAATTTTTTTGTGTGAAAGTGGCAGTTTGTAATCTAAAATATTAAAACAAAATTTTTAATATTATATTTAGTTGTGTACTATATATAAAAAAGGCAAGTGGAAAAAGAAAGGACAGATTAGCAAACAAAAAATTATATAACAAAATAATATAAATAATTTAAAAAAATTGGACCGAACGCAATAAAAAGAAGAACCAAACGATTTTCGCTCTGATTTAAACCAGTAATTTTTCAAGGTTATTGCTAGCTTGAGGGTATAACAGTCGAATAAAAAGATTTAAATTCAACATATTTCATTTCTGAATTTTTATACCTGTACCCAAAGGGAAAAGGGTAATTAATTTATTTTTTGAAATATATGTCAAAGGCAGATGATCAGGAGTAGGAGACTGATCAGCATTGAAAAGCGAGTCAATATAGATATTTATATCTGTCCGTCCTGACGTCTGCCGTATGAAAACGATAGTCTAGGAGGCTATAAGGTATAATGCCACCATATTTGAAACTTAGACTCTTATAAGCCGTCAAATGTTAACTTACAAACATATTTTCTCTAGCCCCATTTTAAGGGGTACTTCCCATACAGACCTACCCAAAAATTTTAGTTTTTTCACGAATACTTTTGAGTTATATCATTTTTTAAACTCTACATTTAGTATGGATTATGCCCACAATAGAGAAAATTAAATATCGCAATACTGTTAAAGTCCTTGTACAAATTTAACCATTTTTTTTGCCTAAAATAAAAATTGGATGCAGAGTTTCTTTGAGTCGAGCATTAATAAAATAATATAAAAAAAATAATAAAAAAAAAATCAAAATAAACTTTTTGTTTAATCTAGATTTTGTCATTTTTTATAAAAAAGTTAATTATTGATTTATTTAGAAGTGAAGTGTTCCAGTTTTAACGAAAGTCCCAGAACTAACTGAAGACTTACAGTAAAGTGCTGGCAACCCTTAAAAAATAACCATTTGAAAGCTGACAGTTTAGGGTTAATAAAAATGGAGTGCTACACGATAAGGGTTTTTAAGGGTTGCCAGCACTTTTACTGTAAGTCTTCAGTTAGTTCTGGGACTTTCGTTAATACTGGAACACCTTATATAAAACGATTATAAGTAAAAGTAAAAAAATATATATAAAAAATATCTGTAAAATAAAATTGGAGTTTCAAAGAACTTTAAGATATTTTGTTGTTCGAACACATTTCTTAAATCTCTCCCATGTCTAGCGTAGATGTTTTAATATTTTGTATTTTAACAAATAGAGCTGTGTTTTGAATTTTGAATCACTCATGAAAAGTATTTTGACTATTCAAATATAAAACAAGGAAAAACGTTAACTTCGGTGGAACCGAAGCTTAAATACCCGTCACACGAATCTATAAATAGTTTATATACATTTATAAATATACATATATTTGAAAATAATTACTTTTTCATACATTTGTTCGAAAAAATCGATAAGTTTGTATGGGGACTATAGCTAAAAATGGGCGTGGCGCCTTAGTTTTGTTATTGGATGTCATTAGAAGTGTTTTTATCCAAATTCGAGTGAATAGTCTCATAAATATTACGTAATTTTATACAAAAATACAAAATTTATATGGGGGCTGTAGCTTAAAATGGGCGTGGCAGCTTGAATTTGACAATGGATGACATTAGAAGTATTTTTACCCAACTTGGAGTGAATAAGTTCATAAATAATAGCTATTTTTATACAAAAAATCCGAAAAAAAACGGTAAGTTTGTATGGGGGCTATACCTTAAAATGGGCGTGGCACTTTGATTTTAACACTTAAACTGCTTAGGACTAAGAAAAGCTTAAGTTCCGAGTTTCAGGTCAATCTCTTTAAAACTGAGCGAATGAAACGCATACATAGAGACAGACAGACGGACAGACAGACAAACAGACGGACATGACTAGATCGACTCTTCTCGTCGAGCTAATCAAGAATATATATACTTTATAGGGTCTAAGATGTCTCCTTTAGTGCGTTACAAACTTTTTGACAAAATGATAATACCCTCCACACTGTGTGTGACGGGTATAAAAAAACTGATTTTGAAGTTGCGACCTGAAACCAACGTAAAGAGATTCTCCTAATGTCCAAAAAGTCTTCTGCCTTTGGAATTCGGCTGGAACAGATTTCACTGACAACTCGATTTATAATTGTTTTTTACTGTTCCCAATCTTATCATTAACAGTTTTTAAGGCTACACAAAAGTTCCGTCAAAAACACTCGTACTCTTTATTAGAGTCTCTCTTTAATATTATTTATTTCAGTAAAGACATAAAAGTTTTCTGCTCTTTAGAAAATATTATATTGCTATTTTCTTTTAAAAATGTGTATTTTATCGAATTTAATAAAGTTATAATTACATAGAGCTATTTACTTATTATTATAGTTTTTTATTTAATGTGTTTATTTATGTAGTTTTTGAAATTTTGATTGATGCATGCGATATATAGCACCGCCTAAATGCTTTTTGAGTGACATATATATTAGTTACAAGACCCGTATTTGTATGCCTAACAGCATTAGTGAATGAGAGTGTAGATACGCGTAAATCAAAACATTCATTAGCATTCACGTGTTAAACTGTATAATTATTGTTTCAATATAGTTTTTTTTTTTTTATGACCTATGCTAAACAATACAACGCACATATTTAAACAGGTTTTTTATAGTTGATTTGCATACAAATATATATTTGCTGTTAATAAAAAAGTAAATTGTAGGCCAATTTTCACTGGTTGAAGCTAGTTATTTAAATAAAATATTAATAAGCTTTGTGGTTTAAACACCTGTTCCGGGAATTTCAAAAGATTAACAGCAATAAATGTGCAAAAAAAATAAAAAACGAGTTATACATACCTACAAATTATTCGCATATACAGCATATATATTTTTATTACAAAATTTTCAAGGTAATCAGTTTGAATTATGAGAAGCACATCAATTAGAAAAAAAAAAGTTGACCATAACATTGATTATTTTTTTAATTACACAGCCCTACATCAGTTTTGCGAATAAAATGGGACCTAGTGTTTCCGAAGGGAATTTTCGTGCTGAATACAAATCCGTCGTCAGGTTTTCGAGAAAAAGGGGGTTGAAAACCCTAAAAATATAGTTTTTGGCCATTTTAAAAATATTGTAGAGTAAAACCCTGACGTGCTACGATTTCCGTTATTGTCTGTAATTGAATGTTGAGCTTTGGTCTTTGAAATGAGCCTTATCCCATGCATTATTCGCATGGACCCTTAGGAGTAGGGGGTTCACTTATGTTAAGGGGCGCTGGAAAAAATTAACATTTTGAGCCCAGCTTCGTGTTCAGCACGAAAATTTCCTTCGGAAACACTAGGTCCCATTTTATTCGCATCCGAAAAATGGAAATTTGCAGGGCTGTGTTACTATTATTATTTTTTTTTTTTTTTTTTGTAAGGAGTGTTTTTGTAAATATTTTTATCCATTACGAGATAAACAAATTTGGGAACCCCAGGAATGCATAAAATTTGAGCCTGGACAAACGGCAGTCTGGATCTAAACTAATGCGCTGTAGTATGTAGAATCAGAACGGTGTTGAAAAATCGAAAGATCGACAACGAACTTTATGGATACGTTTGAATATGTCTTTATCTGAAATCTTTAGTGTTTTTTTTTTAACTTCGCTTGAAAACAATGAAATACGATTTACAAGACATTAAATTTTTCTAGTATCACTTGTTCCAGTCGACTTAACAAAAAAACCTTACGAACTCTCTCCAAATAGAACTTTCTAGAAATGAAATAAATTTTATTTACTTAGTTTTCAACCTAATAAAAGGTTGTTTTTGTGACAAACGCATCCGTATCTCTTAGATTAAATGAATGCTCAAAATTAGAATAGTATTGATCCAGAGCAGTGCTCCTTAAACCGGCAATACATTTCTATTTCCGGTAGTTTTCATCTATAAAACGATTTAGTGGTGCTGTTGGTTATTAATCTCGAAACAATTCTTGTATTTTTTTTTTTTTTTCAAAATCACGTTTAATTTAATTTAAGAAACGAAAGAGTGCAGAATGCTCTCTTGGGGAATTACAATTTTTCGGAAACTCATAAAAGATAAATTTTCTGATTAGAAAAAACTTTACTTTGTATGGTTCAATTGTTCAATACAAATATTTGCCTATATAACGTAATGAGAATAAAAAAAAAATATTATATTTTATTTATGTTTTTTTTTTTTTTATTTTATTCAATCAACCGTCTAGTTTGAAGCTAATCATAACGATACACTTGAGCAAACAATTAACTTGTTAACAATAATAAAATTTATAATCGATACGACTAATAAATTCGTCAACAAGCATTTTCTCTCTTATTTGCTAAAAATATTTATTAAGAAGGGTAATAATCTGATTTTTTTTTTTTTTTGTTTGGTTGTTTTATTTTAAATCCGTTTTTTTTTTAAATTTTTTTTTATACTTCTCGTGCATTTTTTAATCAATTGTTAATTTTATAAATCATTATCATCAAAACAAATTATCTGTAATAAGTCTGAATGGGACTGGGTAGACGAATAGCGATTTAACACGTAATTACGTACAGAGTTCGTACGAGATCGTGTGATCATACCATTCAGTTTTATAGAAATCAAAGCCGGTTTTGTACGCGGTTAATTAAATAAATAAAAAAAAAATAAAAAAACGAAAGTAATTATTTAATATAAAAATCAATTTGCGAATACTTAGAAATGCAACAATGTAATTTATTTTATAGTAAATTTTATTAATAGATTTGGCGCAATGACAAATTTGTTGAATTTAGCATGTTTCGGAAATAACAAATTTAAAAAAAATTTAATTTAAGTTTAGTGCAACAAAAATTTATATTATATAGAGCAGCACGTGCAGCAAATAAAAAGATACATAAATAATTTAGTTAAATAGTTCAGATAGTTTTTAAGTTGATTTTAGACGAATTAAGAATACGCTTTAAAATGGAATTCGTTAATCAACTTATCAACTAATAATTGCTGAATAAGCTGATTAATATAAAATATAAATATAATTAATACATAGAATCAGCTGTTTATTTTTTTAAATTCAGCTGTTTATTGTTGAAAGTCAGCTGTTCACTGCTGTTAGTCAGTTATTTAATGCTGTTAGCTGGCTCATAACTGCTGTTACTCAGCTGTTAACTGCTGTTACTCAGCTGTTAACTGCTGTTACTCAGCTGTTAACTGCTGTTAGTCAGCTGTTAACTGCTGTTACTCAGCTGTTAACTGCTGTTACTCAGCTGTTAACTGCTGTTACTCAGCTGTTAACTGCTGTTACTCAGCTGTTAACTGCTGTTACTCAGTTGTTAACTGCTGTTACTCAGCTGTTAACTGCTGTTAGTCAGCTGTTAACTGCTGTTACTCAGCTGTCAACTGCTGTTACTCTGCTGTTAACTGCTGTTATTCAGCTGTTCACTGCAATTAATCAGCTGATTGTTATAGTTAATTGTTAATAAGCTTTTCCGCATAAGATAGAAACTTAATGCTTATATTTAAATAATTCTAAATAGTATCGAAACATAAATTTTACTTCAATAAAAAAACCAATTCTTCATTCAAATTCTCATTAAATTTAAAATAACTAAATATGTTCATCCTTTCAACCGCAAAAACTTTAAAACCAGTTAACAAAAAAGCAAAAAAAAAAAAAATATAATAAAAAATTAAAAAAAGAAAATTTAAAATACAATCCTTTGTAACTGGTTGTGCACAGCATGTGTCAGTTGATGACACATTTCTCTCGTTTACGGCACACGGCACACTTTTGTCGAATTTGTATTTTGTATCCAACCGGGCTACGTTGTGTCACCTACATTTCACACAACCTTTGACTAATCTACAACACAACTCACAACACCAAAATCAGTGGTATTCTAAATAAACAAAATAAAGTACATATACTATATATGTATATGTGTATATGCTGTCCACTTCGAGAGCATATTCGAGCCGCAATGTTCCACCCCTTTAATGCTCATTCAATTGTGAAAAAACATATTGAGTTTACATTCAATTTAAGGCTTTCAACAATGCTTGATCCTGTTTTGGAAAAATTTGTATATGTTAGAAATTGAGTGGAGCGTTTGTCAGCTTATTTGTCTGTATCAGATTTATTATCGTCGAATGCTTTAACATATTCATGAAAGTGAAAGGGTTAAACTTCTTCAACTACAATTCGCATACATAGCTTTTTTTTTTGTGAAGTAATAAAATAAAAGCTACTTTTCTTTAATAAATTAATAGACAAAGAGTAGAGAGAGTTTTATTCTAATGATTGGTGAAATAGGTTGAGTAGGGTTGACTAAAAAGTCGTCTGCATTCATGTTAACCTCTTGGAATAAATAGTTTAGAGTGGAACTGGACAGATTCGACGAGAAAAGAACAATTCCAACTGTACATTACTTGAAAATACTTGGAGAAACACTCAAACACGTTCTAAGGTCTTCGTCGCACAATATTAAAAGAAAAATTTTTGTAAAAATAAGGAAAAAATATGTTGAGGAAATAGGATTAATAAATTTTTTTTTTTTCTTCAACTCGAACATTCCAAGTAATTTTTTACACATCTCAAAACCAAGAAACAAAAGAAAGTTGAGTTCTTCATAAAAATTTTTGCTAAATTTTTTGAAACTAAAAATAATTACGTACATAGCCCCATTAGCACTTTTTATGTCAATTTTTGTAATAACAGTTCCTGCTACTGTGGACAGTCAATTTCGGTAACAGTGTTCGTGTGTTTTTCAACTTCCTTTTTCGTCCCATTCAACTGAGTCCAATCGATATAGGAAACTCATTTTGAAATAATAATTCTGACCTCCAGTTCCAGAATCTGCCGCGAATGTTTATTCAAAATTTTAAACATTTAAACAATAATTTTATTTTGTGGTCTTAAAACCTTTATTAAAAGCAAAATAAGAACCTCTACTTTAATGATCTGAAGAGCATAACATAAATTAACTTGAATCAAGAGAATTAAGGGAAGATACGTCCTTTTCAAAATCACAAAAAAATATTGTGTTATATATTTTGATAAACTCTTCCATAAACTGAAAAAAAAAAAAACAAGGAAAAACGTTAACTTCGCTGGAACCCGTCACACGTATTTTTAAATTGTTAGTGTGTTATCATCAGTGGCTTAAAAAAGAACTTAAAGATGGGATGGCTCGGGGTCAATGGTTTAATACAACTCACGTTGTGTGGTCGTGGCACCTTGGATTTGATATTAAATGATATTAAAAATGTTTTTACCCAATTTGGAGTCAATAGATTACTAAATAATAACCATTTTAGTACAAAAATTCGAAAACGGGCGGTAAGTTTGTATGTGGAGTTTAGCTAAAAATGGGCGTGGCACCTTGCTTTTGATATTGGATGATATAAGATGTGTTTCTACCCAATTTGGAGTGAATATATACATTAATAATATCAATTTTCATATACCTATACCCTAAAGTGGGCGTTGCACATTCATATTTAAACTTGACCTGGTCGTTGCCGAGAAAAGCTTAAGTTGTAAATTTCAGCTAGGAATCTCCAGTAGCTTCCGAGTAAATCGCGTTGAAATAAACAGATGGACAGATGGACATGGCTAAATCGTCTCGTCACGCTGATCAAGAATATATATACTTTATGAGGTCTCCGATGCCTGCTTCAATGCGTTACAAACTTACTAACAAACTGAATATACCCGTTTACACTATGTGTAACGGGAATAATTATGATAACTATGTATTAAGTTTCCAGCTTGAGATTTGTACTGGGACAGTATAAAACTAAATTGTTCAATCTGAGCAAATTTTTTTTTTTTTGGTCGCCATAGCTTCTATACGTACAGACTTTGGTGTTCCTTAGTAACAAAATGTTATTAGATAACCCATAAAATCCTGGTGGTGTATCTTTTAAAGTTTCCGAGAACGGAGTTTTACAAAGAATATACATGTATCAAAATATGGTTTAAAGTAGAATGTTCAATTTTGTAGGGTATTATGACTACATTCAAACGCTAAGTTGAATATTTTGACTAGAAGTTTTACTATGTTTATCGTATGATTTAGGGATCGCTGATTTCGAATCTGGCATCCATTAAATTCCATCACGTGTTCGTAACTATGTTCATAGCATGTTTATGGGATCCCTAAATTCGTTTTGTGGTATTCATTTCATTACATTTTTGACCAGTTTTATAAACATTTATGGGGTTTCCCTTTCTCTAGTTACAATATATACAAATAGAAGCATAGATTTATTTAAACAGTCAGTAGAGAACATATTGCTCATATATTATAAAATTTCATTATCTTCTTTTTTTTTATAAGCAACAATTTTTCTATTGTTTTCGTTTAGTAATTTGTCTTCAAAATAATGAAATATCAAATCAATATACCAAATTCCGGCGTACGCATGTACAATTAACGAAAAATAGTCACAAAGTACAAGCAAAATTGTGCGTGTGCCTATAGAAATATATATTTTTAATTACTGCATGCTTTACAATGTTGTGCCGATATATCGGATCTGATAAAGCGGCAATCGTGAAATCAAAAAAAACTTAGCTAGTTGAGCTACTTAATACACTGCTTATCGCGTTATCAACGAGAGCATCAATCAACAGCGACGAAGACGACGACGACAAGTGGTACAACACTTTCAACAAAAGTCAAGTTAAATCAGAGAAAAAAAAATAATAGAAGGTACGCGCAGCAGGCGACAAGATACCACACGATCGACTGAGCGACTGAGAAACTATATATGAACATATGCCAAATCCAAGTAAAATGCCTAACGCTAGTTATACTCAGTCACAGCTGAATTGAACTTTGTGGGATCGCGTCCAATTCCAAGCAACCCATTAACGGGCAGAGCAGTTCAGTCTGACGTTGAACTTCGCGTTAAGCGTATCGGATCGGTTCGGTGCGGATCGAAGCAAAGGCAAACAGACAAACAGTGTACGATTTACAACGCAGTAGGTGTATATTTTTTTTGTTGTATTTTGTTTGCGGTTGTGTGTAAAAATAAAAATAAAATAAAAAAAAAAAAAAAACCAAAATAAGACTAATAAATTTAAATATAGATCCATGTGCATTTAAAAAAAAAAAAAAAATAAGTGAATTTTTAGTTAGCACGTTTGACATTTAGTGAAATTATTTTTAAATTGTAAATACAATCTTAAAAACGTGTTTTAAAAATGAGTGCAAATACATTGGAACACCAAAGCACAGCAACATTAACAATGTCGTCTGAGAAGCCTGAAACCGCAGCAACAACGCAATCAGTTAATGCAACAACACTACGCGATGATGAAGAATTTACACTTGATTCAATATTGTTACGCATTGGACAATTTGGACGTTTTCAGATATTAATATTTCTTATGATCTGTTTGCCAATGATGTTTCATGCTGCCTTTTCGGTGACTTATGTCTTTACCGCAGGCACTGTTATGCACAGGTGAAGTGATTTTCATTATATTCGATTAGAAAAAAAATTCTAGTTTGTTGATTTGGCAAAATTTACATTACTAAAGCAATGGCATACTCCTCCTCCTACTCCTACTCATAATTCTACAACAACAACAACAACAATGCAAATAGATGTAATATCACAGAATGCGATACACCGCAAAGTGTTTATACTGAATCCTGGACTGAATTTAGCATACCACGCGTTAATAATAAGGATTTGGATAAATGTCGCCGTTATGGTAATCGTCTTGAAATGTCACCGAATCAAACGTCTGATGTCTGCTATGCAGAGAACTTTAATACCAATCAAATCGAGTCATGCCCAAATAATAATTTTATATTTCGCGATAATGAACTAACCATTTCAAATGACGTGAGTATTAAAGTTCAATTTAATTTTATTATTTTTTTTTCTTTTCTTTTAATTTGAGTGATTAGCTGTCTTAATTTCGTAGAGTATTATTTTGATAATAGTTAAATGTGTTTCTGATAAGCAATCATACGATTGAGCATCGAACAATTTATATTTATTTATTTTTTTTTTTGGTTTTGTCATGGACCCACCATTGCCTCTTTGATAAGGCACAAAAAATATTTATCACTAGTGTAAAAAAATTAAAAAAAAAAATCAAAAACACATTATCATACCATAGCATCTATTAGGCATAGCTACTTGGGGTTTATAAGAAATATTATGAATATGAAATACTTTTGAAATATTTGTGTGGAAAGATGTAGCGAATCGGTAATTAACTATGAAATTTTTGTTTTACCAAACATTTTTTTTTAAATTTTTTTACCCTCTATCCGAATAGTTTATGTATTTAATAAATTTAAGGTAAAACAAGTAAAACGTTAACTTCGGTCGAACCGAAGCTTAAATACCCGTCACACGAATCTTTGAATAGTTTAGTGTGATCATCAGTGGCTTATATACATTTATAAATATATATTCGAAAATAATTACTTTTTAATACATTTGGTGGAAAATAATCGAAAAGTTTGTGTGGGGACTATAGCTAAAAATAGGCGTGGCACCTTGGTTTTGTTATTGGATATCATTAGAAGTGTTTTTACATAAATTTGAGTGAATAGTCTCATAAATAATACCTATTTTTATACAAAAATTCGAAAACGGGCGTTCAATTTGTATGGGGGCTATAGCTAAAAATGGGCGTGGCAGCTTGGATTTGACATTGGATGACATTAGAAGTATTTTTACCCAACTTGGTGTGACTACATTCATAAATAATAGCTATTCTCACATAAAATTCGAAAATGGGCGGTAAGTTTGTATGGGGGCTATAGCTAAAAATGGGCGTGGCAGCTTGGATTTGACATTGGATGACCTAAGAAAATTTTTACCCAACTTGAAGTGAGTACATTCATAAGTATTGCTATTTTCATACAAAAATCCGAAAAAAACGGTAAATTTGTATGGGGGCTACACCTTAAAATGGGCGTGGCGCTTTTGATTTTAACACTTAAGCTGCTTAGGACTGAGAAAAGCTTAAGTTCCGAGTTTCAGGTCAATATCTTTAAAATTAAGCGAATGAACCGCATAAATACAGACAGACGGACAGACAGACGGACAGACAGACGGACGGACGGACGGACAGACAGACAGACAGACAGACGGACATGGCTAGATCGACTCGTCTCGTCGTGCTGATCAAGAATATATATACTTTATAGGGTCTAAGAAGTCTCCTTTAATGCGTTACAAACTTTCTGACAAAATGATAATACCCTCCACACTGTGTGTGGCGGGTATAAAAAATGGCACAGACAGACGAAGGCTTGGTAATCTTTATACATAGAACTAAGAAGTTTATTCTCGCCAGATGGGTATCAACGCTTTTCCTTTAAGCTCTCAACACTAAAAAATTAAGCGTGTTTTCTCAACTTCAAACAGTTTTACTGGAACCCGAACTTCACTGTGGCAGTCATTAAGGTACTCAGCCATTTATGAAGAAAAAAATGTTCCAAACAGAAACTTTAAAATTGTAGATTGGTTGATTATCTGTTACATAAAAGTAGGGCTTACAAAACTGAACTGAAAACTGACTGAACACAGCAATAATTTTGGTGCGCTGATTATGAATCTGTGCTCAGAACTAAACCATTTGCAATGGTCCTGGGATATTCTAACACAAAAACACGATTTTTTCAAAGATTTTTGCTAAGAATAATTTAAGACCAACCATAGAAGATGATGCAATTCTGAATCAGTCTGTCAAAATCCTTCGGATGCACTATGTCCAACCTCTAATTCCGGTCTCTTTTCAAAATTTTGTAGGTATGAGTAATTTTATAAATTGGGTTCAATGGAATCTAAGTCTTTTAGATGGTTACGTTTGCACAGCGGACGGACATGGGCATATTCATTCGGGGTATATTTAAATTACTACACATATATGAATAGTAATTTAAATTATTTTCTAAAATTGTATCTAATGTACAAAAAATAAAATACGTTTCCATGATCGCAACAACATAAATTTAAGTATCAAATTTAAGATGACAATACACTTATAAATTGTATGAATGAACTACTTAAGTGAATTTTTGATTTAATAAAAGGAAAAAAACGCATTAAAAATTGTTCAAAAAGCAACTAAGGCTGCTGGTGATGATGATGATGTGTGAATTTATTTACAGATTTAAATCTCTGAGAATAGTTTAGATGCTCGTTAAAATGCTATGGTGGTAAATTTCCTCAATTAAAGTGCAGTGGAAATATTTTAAATAAAAAAAAAAAAAAAAAATTTGCTATTGTTATATACTTAAGCCAATCTACTATAGAATAATGCACACAGTTAGTCACGATTTATTTTTTTAATTTACATACTTCTAAATAGTTTGGCATTTATTGCGACGATGAATGGAAATTATCGCTTGTTGGCACTATAAATAATCTCGGACAATTTGTGGGTATACCCATTGGTGGGTTTATCTCAGACAGGTAAAATGAAATTAATTGATTTTTGAGAATTAAAATATTAATATTTTTCGGAATTTAGATATGGACGCAGCACTTCAATTGCGCTCGGCGGCATACTTGGTGCATTGCTTGGCATCTTTCGTTCATATTCACCGAATTATATATTCTTTTGGTATTTGAATTTCTGGACAATGCCATGAGTAGTACACTTTATTCGACATGTTTCATTGTGGGCATCGAATTAGTCGGACCAAAGAGACGTGTTTTAGCCTGTAGCATTATAACCATATTTTATGCTGTCGGTGAGATATGGCTTGCGATGTTTGCGAAACTCTTTCCAGATTGGCGTATACTATTGCGTATAGTTTATATGCCTTCGTTGGTTTTGGTTGCATATTTTTGATATTACCGGAAAGTGTACGTTGGCTACTGTGTCAAGGCAAAGAGGAACGTGCCAAGGATATACTGAGACGTGCTGCCATTGTTAATAAACGTAAATTATCTGAACATTCTTTGGATAAACTAGTCTTAGCGAATAAGGAAAAATTACAAAATTCCACTGAGGGAAAATTCCCCATAAAGGAAGCATTTACGAATTTCTTCTGGCGTATTGCGAATTGTTCATTCTGTTGGATTGTACATGTCCTTGTGTATTATGGTTTAAGTTTGAATGTCGTACTACTCGATGGTGACAAATATAATAATTTTGCATATATTGCGCTAGTCGAAATACCGGGTTTTTTTTGCCTCTCGCAACAATGGATCGTTTTGGACGTCGCTATTCATTATTTGGTTTTATGATACTCAGCGGTTTGTGTTGCATCATAATGACATTTGTCAGTTCAGGTTTGTATGCCAAAAATATAGAGAATCGTATTCAAAAGTTTCTAAATTACGTTCTTCTATCTTTTAGATCAAGCAACAATACATCTTATACTATTTCTAATTGGCAAAATGGCCATAACCGCCAGCTTTCAAGTGCTCTATTTCTTTACATCGGAAATATTTCCGACAAATCTTCGTAATAGTTTGCTATCATTCTGTTCGATGATGGGACGTTTTGGTTCCATGCTTGCACCACAAACGCCACTTTTGGTAAGTTCATAATTTTTAAAACTCTAATATGAAAAAGAGTTTAAAGATTTTTAATTTCTCACTTAACTTTAAATTTTTTCCAGGCCAAGTATTATGAGAATGCACCCGCCATATTATTTGCTTCAACTGCCACAGTCAGCGGATTTTTAACGCTGCTATTTCCAGAAACAACTAATTTAGTTCTACCAACAACAGTGCAGGAAGCTGATGCGATAGGCACTAAGAAAAAATTACCCAAGGAGGAAAACATTGCAATTTAGTTGTAAGCAAATATATGCACAAATATGTATAAATAATCTTTCAGTTGCCTATAATAAGTTACCAAATATAATAAAAATAAAATGTACAAATCTTAATACAAAAATATATTCCCGGATTTGAATAACATAATTGATCCAAAAGCTTAGCAACAGTCATAAATCGTATTCAATTAAATGCAACAAAGAAGCCACCTGTTTGAAATTGCGATTATCTATAAATCACCTCTTGAAATTGCATTATATTGCTTGCGCAAATATTATTTGTGCAAAAGGTCTTCAAAGAGATCAGCATTTTTTTGAGATAAGCGCATTTAGAATGGTATAAATACTGCATTTGTTTCAATGAAAAAGCAACAGACTTTAGGTTTTGGTAGAGTAGTCAACAACTGTCTACTAATCCGGAGCAGTTTTTAAATTATATCGTCTTCATCTGTGATCCTGAACGCTATGAAATTAGCACTAGCATTACTGGCCTGTGTTGGCTTGGTGGCTGCGGCCAGCTTCCACACTAAAACATGAAGTGAAAATCGCTGATAAGGCATTTTTGGAGAAACAAAAATTCCTTTTAGAGATTGTCTACTGCATGGAAGATCCTCTGATGTTCGAGGAATGGATCAAGATGGGCGAGAAATCGTTTATGACAAGTCCCTTCTATACCGTAAGTATAAAAAATAAAAATAAACAAACACATCAAAGCATATAATTGCTATTTCACTATTCTTTACTCCACAGCACTATGACATCTACATGGAGAAGTTCGTCGAGTCTTACAAAATGGACGCTCTGCTGCCCAAGGGTGAATTCTTCGGCGCCTTGGTCAAGACACACACCAAGCAGGCCCGTGGTCTGTTCAACATCTTCTACTATGCCAAGGACTGGGAGACCTTTCATGCACACCGTCTCCTGGGCCCGCATGCACGTGAACGAGGGCATGTTCGTCTACGCTCTGACTCTGGCTGTCATCCACCGCCCGGACTTCCATGGCCTGATGCTGCCCTCCATCTACGAGATCTTCCCTCAGTTCTTCTTCAACAGCAAATTCATCTACGAGGCCGAGAAGTTCGACTACGAGATGTGGACCAAGATGAACATGTACGAGAAGGAGTACAACGATGTCTACTACAAGACTGACAACAAATACACCGGCATGTACCAGAACAGCGACTATGTCTACGTCAAGGACTGGAAGATGTGGCAGTGGTGGAAACTGATGGGTCTCGGCGAAAGCACTGGTACAATGAAGAGAAGTTCATGCTGCGCGAAAACATTAACGAGTTCAACCAGGACACCAAATGGATGCAACTCATGTCGAGGACATTAAGGTCTGGTGGATGCCAGTCGACTATACTCGCGACCTGGAGATGTACAACTACGAATCTCAAATGTCCTACTTCACTGAGGATTTGGGATGGAACGCATACTGGTACTACTTGAACATGGACTACTCCTTCTTCTTGGACGGCACCACCTTCGGCCTGAAGAACGACCGTCGTGGCGAACTCTGGCTGTACTCCGTCCACCAACTGCTTCTCCCGTTACTACATGGAGCGTCTATCGAATGGCTTGGGCGAAATCCCCGAGTTCTCGTGGCACAAGCGAAATCGAAATGGGATACGATCCTCAGATGATCTCACTACAACGGCATTGGCTACAGCTACCGCAAGAACTACTACGAGATGGAGACCTACGGCAACTACAAGATGCTCGACAAGATCACCGGCTTCTTGAAGCGCATGCACAACATCGTCGACGACGGCTACTACAAGACGTCCGACGGTCACACCATTGACCTGCGCAAACCCGAATCCGTTGAATACATCGGCAGCTTGCTGCAGGGTAACATCGACACCTTGGACAAGATGTTCTTCCAGTTCTGGAACATGCTCGCCCATATGTACTTCGCCGACGCCGAGACCTTCCACCATATGGAGGTGTACCCCAATGTCATGCTGAACTTCGAGACCATGATGCGCGACCCCATGTTCTACTCTTTCTACAAGACGATTTTCCAGGTCTACTTCAAGTTCATGCACTATCTGCCCAAGTACACCAAGGAGGAACTGTTGATGCCCGGCGTCACAACTGAAGCATGTGGATGTCAGCGAGATGGTCACCTACTTCGACTTGGTTGACTTTGATGTGACCAACTTGATGAACGAGAAAATGGTCTTCCACGAGGGTAAGTTCGTTTGGGACAAGTCACTCTTCGCACGTCAAATGCGTCTGAACCACAAACCATTCACCTTCACCTACAACGTCGAGGCCGACAAGGCACAGACGGTTGTCATCCGTGCCTTCGTTGGCCCCAAGTTCGATGAATTCGGACGCGTCATCTCACTGACTGAGAACCGCGAGAACTTCTATGGAGTTGGATGTCTTCAAATACGATCTTGATTGCTGGTAGCAATGTTATCAAGCGTAACTCGGACGATTTCTTCTACACTATTAAGGATCGCACCACCTACACCGAACTGTACTACTACGTCATGACAGCCTTCGATGGCAAATACGACTTCCCATGGACTTGAGCGAGCCCCACTGTGGCTTCCCAGATCGTCTTCTCTTGCCTAAGGGCTGGACCAAGGGCATGCCAATGCAGTTCTTCTTCATGGTTATGCCATACAACAAACCCGTCGAAGCACGAACAATTCTCAACCTTCGACTACACCTACTCATGCGGCATTGGCTCCGGTGCACGCTATGTCGATGATATGCCTTTCGGTTATCCCTTCGACCGTGAGATCGATGAATACGAATTCTTCGTGCCCAACATGTACTTCAAGGATGTTGAGATCTATCATGTTGATACCTTCGAGCAATACTATCAAGCACAACGAATACAAGAACTACGGTCACTTTGACTATAGTTTCTTCAAGGATTACTACACCAAATACTTCAAGAACTAAATTGGAATACGACATGATTGATTGATTGGTTTAAAACAAGATTTTTTTTGTTTAATTATTATTTTAAAAATAAAATACTTATTTTATAGAAAAACAAACTTTTTTTAATACATTAGATCCATATCAAGGAATATCTATAGCCTTCTTTTCATTTGAATGTCTACTCAGCCAAGCTCTCACACAGAAATTAAATTTAAAAATATTGATCTTGTCTTGTCGAAAATGTGACGTCTTAGAATTCATTAAAATGAAAAGGAAGTTTCAAGAAGTCAAGTATTGCACAATGCTTTGGTTATGTGTCAAAAGTAGAATCGAATAAAATTAATGTCGTGAATATTTAATTAGATTAGAAGGTACTATTAAAAATTCAATTCGCTATATGAGTCTATTTTGGCCAAATATATGCTATTTGGAAAGACCTGATAAAAATATATTTATATCCTTACCTTAATTTAAAAATCTGGAGATATTAATAGAGAACAACTTAATGTCAAAACTCTAATGAAGATAATATACTTTTTCGAGAATCAAATGATATGTTTAGGGACCAATATTATTATAGTTTAATGATTTAAAAAAATATAAAATATATTCCTAACCGAATCCTTAAATTCCACGAATAGTTTTGTAGATCAATTTAATGTAGTCTTCGATATGATAATCACAATTTTGGTAAAGATAGACATGGACTTAATTTCTCTTGTATTTTCGATAAAGAATATTTGCAATGGATATCAAAAATGAGAATTTTAAAGTTTACCATTTAAGTCCAAAAATATATATTTTTTTGTAATTAAATGTAATAGTTTATGAGATTCATTTATCTTGTACTTTTCATAGATTTTTGAATATTTTTTCCCAAATTTGACCAAAACGTAGTCGATACATTTATTTATAATTGATAGAAATTAAATAAAATAAATTATATTGAGTAAACTTTCAAGGCGATCAGACAATCACTGCTGTAAATTTGAAAAAGGCTCCATTTAAAAAAAACCATGAAATTTTACTATGAGTACTTCTCAAAAATTGTTAGTCAAAGTTTAATAAAAATGTATCTGCTCAAAGATTGAGAGAAATACTAATTCAATAGTTGTATTATTAATTAAAGAAATAATGCTGAGATACGCTGTACACAAACTGTATTATACTGAACTGCGGAGTATCACGGTACTCATTGCCCTGTAAGACAAGACTGGGGCGGTAAAAGGAAGATTTGAGAGATTTTTACGAGTATGTATTGGCTTTTTAAATGTTCTATTTTGGAGTTAAAAGGAGGCGGCAAAATCAAAAGTTGCTGAGAGAAGTTTTTATTTAGTTAATTTTTATTCCATGTACCCGAAGGGTAAAAGGGCAAATGTATGTAACAGGCAGAATGTGGCCTGATAGACCATATAAACAAGAAAAACGTCAACTTCGGTGGAACCGAAGCTGAAATACCCGTTACACAACACTTTTAATAGTTTATATGTTCACCAGGTGCTTAGATTAAATTTCACGATGAATTTGGTCAAATTTGTATGGAGTTATGTTATATTTGCCCGATCCTTACCATATCGAAAGCGTTCACTTAGGTGGACATTGGAATTGATTTTACCAAATTTAATTGAATTCATTCAGAAATAATAAATTTTTTTCATATAAAAACTCGAAAATGGGCGGTAAGTTTGTATGGAGGCTATACATAAAAATGGGCGTGGCGCCTTAGATTTGACATTGGATGACATAAAAGTGTTCTTACCCTATTTGGATTAAATATATTCATAAATAATGCGTATTTTCATACAAAAATCGAAAAAGCGTTAAGTTTGTATGGGGGCTATATCTGAAAATGGGCGTGGCAACATTCTTTTGATATTGGATGCCATTAGAAGTATTTTTACCCTATATTGTAGTAAAAGCATTCATAAATAATAACTATTTTCATACAAAAGTCGAAAAAGTTGTAAGTTTGTATGGGGACTATATCTAAAATGGGCGTGGCACCTTGGTTCTGGCATACAAACTAACTAGGAGCACAAAAGCTTAAGTTTCGAATTTCTGGTCAATATCTTTAAAACTTCGGAGTAACACTCATCGCAACAGATAGACAGACGGACAGACAGACGGACATGGCTAAATCGATTCGTCTCATCGAGCTGATCAATAATATATATACTTTATGGGGTCTCCGATGTCTCCTTCAATGCGTTGCAAACTTTCGGACAAACTTAATATACCCGTTTACACTTTGTGTAAAAATACATATTCTTGATCAGCTATGTACTAAAACGACTATATCGGAGACTATAAAATATAGAGCCACCATAGTTGAAATTTAGACTCTTCTGCGCTGTCAAGTATTAACTTTTTTCTCTAGCCCCATTTTAAAGAGAGTACCCCTCGTACTAAAAATTATACTTAAACACTTCGTTGATTCTTAATCTAATAAGTCTAAATAAAGTACGGATTATGCCTATGATAGTTTCTATAAATTTCTTACCCATAAGATCAAACATTCTTAATTATTTTTCGTTTTGATGGAAGGCAATCTTATATTTCGCCTCGGGTGGCAAAAAAAACCAACACCTTGCCTACGATCCTGAAAGTAATTGTTGAAAAATGGTACGGTTTCTTAATATTTGTATATGCAGGGCCTTCGATGTAAATCTGTGGCACTAGGCCAAAAATTGATGATAAAACGGGTTTTAGCAGAACTCTGCAACAACTTATAAGACATGAACGGCTTAAGCTTGGTTTTAAAAAAAGTTTCCGTATTACTGGTGACAAGATTTGAGACCACCTTGAAGTTGGGATTGAGTATTACGCGTGTGACGTAGTAAATATTAACAAAAGTTAATGCAAAGCCTCATAACACTATGAACTCTATAAAGACAACGATTATAGAATTAAAGACCACAATAAATATAAAAGAGTTCCTTCGTGCATTTGGACGCTTAAGTTCTCGACAGAAGCAAGTTATTGCAGCTGATGGCGATTACATAGACTAATTTTCAATTCCATTGAAGCAACATGAGTAAAAATAAAATAATTATTTATATATATATTCTTGAGTAGCTTGACGAGTTTATTCGATTTAGCTATGTCCAGCTGTCTGTCCTTATGCCTGTTTTTTGCTGCGCGATTTATTCACTCAATTTTGAAGATATTGAACTTAAATTTTAAACTTAATCTTTATAGATCCTGTGTATTGTATGTTACCGTATATTTTAGGTACATCCCCCTTACAAACATACAACATATTATTCAGTTTTTATACCCGTCACACATAGTGTAAACGGGTATATACAGATTGTCCGAAAGTTTATAACGCATTAAAAAAGGCATCGGAGACCCCATTAAGTATATATATTATTGATCAGCTCAACGAGTCGAATCGATTTAACCATGTCCGTCTGTCTGTTGCAATGCGTAGAAACTCATCTTACATTTTTTTATATTTTTTTCAAGAAAACGATTGTTTTTTATGAATTTTGAGCTTAAAATTTTACATATATGCGTCTTATTTGAGCCCCAACATAATAATCTACGTTACTGATGATCCTACATTAACTAAATAATGTTTCGTGTAGCGAGTAATTGAGCTTCGGTGCTATCGAAGTTGTTTTAAGATAAAATTTAATACAAATGCTGGTCGCGAAAAAAATTTTTAGATCAAATAATGTGGGACGGGTATGGAGGCATCGGTTTCACCAAAGTTAGATTTTTTCCACCACCTATTTTAAGTAAATACAAAAAAAAAAATTTTGAGCTAGTTATGGATGTATTCCTTCAAAAAAAAAAATGGTTATAAGTTGCATTCGAATGGAGCTTCAGAATTTAAACTTTAAGTTTGGTAAATCTATTCTATTCCGAGTTTATTCGATCCATACGTCAATCAAGTGAGACAGACGGACGGACGGATATGAAGAGATATCTAGATCGATTCAGATCTTTAAAACTCAAGTTACTCAGAATTGAAGGACAACCTTTGGAATTAGTTTCAATGATTGCTGCACTTCTTAGTTTACAATTCAACTCTATTTGATATTAAACCCATTGTTAAGTACAATTTGCTGTAAACTTTTATAAAACCTTACACATTTCATTATAAATATTGGTCTTTGTTATAAATTTATGCGAAAAAAATTTATAGATATGTACAATGACGCATGTAGCTTGTTTATTTTTAGAAATCATCAGATTAGCTGCCCTTTGTATTGTACTAAAAACCTCTTAGGGCAATTAAGTTATATGCTTCTAAACGTATCATCATAACAGTTGCTATGCTATTTCAAAAATATATTTAAAATGCAACATAGAAGCCACCTGTTTGCAATTGCGATTATCTACAAATCACCTCTTGGACTTGCATTGAACAGAAATTTATTTTCGTTTATGAAATTTTGATTGTGCAAGAGGTCTTCAAAAAGGTCAACAGCATCTGCAGATAAGCGCACTTAGAATGGTATAAATACTGCATTTGTTTCAATGAAAAAGCAACAGACTTTAGGTTTTGGTAGAGTAGTCAACAACTGTCTACTAATCCGGAGCAGTTTAAATTATATCGTCTTCATCTGTGATCCTGAACGCTATGAAATTAGCACTAGCATTACTGGCCTGTGTTGGCTTGGTGGCTGCGGCCAGCTTCCATACTAAACATGAAGTGAAAATCGCTGATAAGGCATTTTTGGAGAAACAAAAAATTCCTTTTAGAGATTGTCTACCGCATGGAAGATCCTCTGATGTTCGAGGAATGGATCAAGATGGGCGAGAAATTTGTTTATGACAAGTCCTTCTACACCGTAAGTATAAAAAATAAAATAAACAAACACATCAAAGCATATAATTGCTATTTCACTATTCTTTACTCCACAGCACTATGACATCTACATGGAGAAGTTCTACGAGTCCTACAAAATGGATGCTCTGTTGCCCAAGGGTGAATTCTTCGGCGCCTTGGTAAAGACACACATCAAGCAGGTACGCGGTCTCTTCAACTTCTTCTACTACGCTAAGGATTTCGAGACCTTCATGAAAAATGTTTGCTGGGCTCGTATGCATGTGAACGAAGGCATGTTTGTCTACGCTTTGACTTTGGCTGTCATTCACCGCGAGGACTTCCATGGTCTGATGCTGCCCTCAATCTATGAAATCTTCCCACAGTACTTCTTCAACAGCAAATTCATCTTTGAGGCTGAGAAATTCAACTTTGATATGTGGAGCAAGATGATCATGTACGAGAAGGAATTCAAGGATGTCTTCCACAAGAACAACAAATACACCTATGGTGACTATGTCTACATGAAGGACTGGAAGATGTGGCAATGGTGGAAATTGATGGGTTTGGGCGAAAAATGGTACAATGAAGACAAATACATTCTCCGCGAAAACATCTACGAATTCAACCAGGACTCTAAATGGATGACCATGTTCGAGAACACCAAGATGTTCTTCATGCCAGTTGACTATACACGCGACATTGATATGTACAACAAGGAAAGCGTTATGTCATACTTCACCGAAGATTTGGGCTTAAACGCATACTGGTACTACTTGAACATGGACTACTCTTTCTTCTTGGATGGCAAGACATTCGGTTTGAACAAGGATCGTCGTGGCGAATTCTGGCTATACAATGTCCACCAATTGTTGTCGCGTTACTACATGGAACGCCTATCTCACGGATTCGGCGAGATCCCAGAATTCTCATGGTACACCGAAATGGAATACGGTTACGATCCTCAACTTATTGCCTACAACGGCATTGGCTTCAGCTACCGCAAGAACTACTATGAATTCGCTACCTACGGCAACTTCGAGATGCTCAACAAGATCACCAGTTTCTTCCAACGCGTGTACAACATCATTGAAGACGGTTACTACAAGACACACGACGGCAAACTCATCGATCTGCGCAAACCCGAATCCGTCGAATTCATTGGCAATTTGATGCAAGGTAACATCGATACCTACGATAAGATGTTCTTCAACTTCTGGTACATGTTTGCTCATATGTACTTCGCTGATGTCAAGACCTTCGATATGGAAGTCTACCCCCAATGTAATGCTCAACTTCGAAACCATGATGCGCGACCCTATGTACTACTCTTTCTACAAGACGATCTACAATGTTTACTACCGCTTCATGCACTATTTGCCCAAGTACACTAAGGAGCAATTGTTCATGCCCGGCGTACAAATGAAACATGTTGAGGTCAGCGAATTGGTCACCTACTTCGATTTGGTCGATTTTGATGTCACCAACTTGATGAACGAGAAAATGGTCTTCCACGATGGTAAATTCGTTTGGGACAAATCACTCTTCGCACGTCAAATGCGTCTGAACCATAAACCATTCACCTTCACATTCAACGTTGAAGCCGACAAGGCACAGACAGCTGTCATTCGCACCTTCGTTGGACCTAAATTCGATGAATTCGGACGTGTCATCTCACTGACTGAGAACCGCGAGAACTTCTATGAATTGGATGTCTTCAAATACGAGCTTGTTGCTGGTAGCAATGTTATCAAGCGTAACTCGAACGATTTCTTCTACACTATCAAGGATCGCACCACCTACACCGAACTCTACTACTACGTCATGACAGCCTTCGATGGTAAATACGACTTCCCATTGGACTTGAGCGAGCCACACTGTGGATTCCCAGATCGTCTACTCTTGCCTAAGGGCTGGACCAAGGGTATGCCAATGCAGTTCTTCTTCATGGTTATGCCATACAACAAACCCGTTGAACACGAACAATTCTCAACCTTCGACTACACCTACTCATGCGGTATTGGATCCGGTGCACGCTATGTCGATGATATGCCATTCGGTTATCCATTCGACCGTGAAATCGATGAATACGAATTCTTCGTGCCCAACATGTACTTCAAGGATGTTGAGATCTATCATGTTGATACCTTCGAGCAATACTATCAACACAACGAATACAAGAACTACGGTCACTTTGACTATAGCTTCTTCAAGGATTACTACACCAAATACTTCAAGAACTAAATTGGAATACGACATGACTGAGTGATGGATTTAATATTTTTTTTATTATTTAACATTTTTAAAAATAAAATGCTTATTTCATAGAAAAAAAAAAGTGGTACACTTATTGAAATATAGAAGCCTGGCACAGCCACATGGCACTTTAAACCTACAACTATTTATTTCCAAACATTTAATACTGTCAATTTGTTGTTGTAAAGAACTGCGCTATAGATTTGTTTGCAGTGCGTTGCGAAACTTCAAGCAAACTGGTGTTCTGCGACTTTTTAACTGTGCTTTGCTTCTTCGTGACGGCAACAGTGCGCACTTCAAGCTGATTAAGTTGTCGTTGCAATTGCTTTGCTACATGGAAATCCATGTGCTCTGGAAATTCGGATAATTTAATAAAAGCCTTACATTCACTACATTGTTCGGTGGCCTCAGCAGCTACTGCGAGAGCTGCTGCAGCACTGGTACTTGGCGCTATCGATAGTGTAGCTTCATTTGCTTTTTCCGTTTTAGTTTTAAGAAATTTGGTTATGCTTATACTTTCAGTTTTCTGTTGTGTAACATTTGTTGCAGTATTATTATTATTATTATTCGCTCTCTTTTGTTTTTTATTGGCATTATTATTGGGCGATGTTTTTGTTACTGGTTTCGGCGTTTTCTGTTGTAATTCATTACGATATTCTGTACGTTGCTGCTGACTTAATTGCTGTGCAAAATGATGATCCTGATGCGTTTGCAGTGAACGTTCATCATCAGGAACTTTAGCGCCACATTGTTCACATTTAATATATTTCAAGAATTCATCGCTTATCTCGGGTAAGGCAAATTCAGCATAATCGTTGCGATAATCCATAACCGCATCGTTGTCATTTAATTTTCGCTTGCCGTTGTGCATAATAGTAGTATTAGCAATTTGCGTAGAATTTGTTATATGCGCTGTATCGAAGGTCATATCGATATCTGTTGCTGTAGCTGCTTCTGTTTCATTAAGCGTTTGTATGTGATTGCAAAGTGCATCTACTTTATCCTTAGAACTATCCATCTCTTCCAGTTCAGCAGCTAACACTTGTATTTCAAATTCAGCTTTTGTTTCAGCATCCATATTAGTTAAATAAGCTGCTTGCTGCTTTTTAGTTTCATTTTGCCTTTGTGCTTGCAACGCTTTTAAAAAGAAACTATTACTGGCATCCGGTTTTGTAATGGGCTTAACCACCTCCACTGTCTTATTTTGTATTGGAGTTTCGTCAGTTTTCTTTTGTAAAAATTTTTGCAAAATAACTATTTTCAGGTGGCGCAGTTGGCTTCTTTGCACTTAAATTGCTGCAAGCATTACTGGATGTATTCATGGTAGCTGCTGCACTTTCAGAGTCTGTAGCAGCTGCTTCTAAGCTTGCCTTTTCTTTTTGTTGTTTTAATGCATTTAAGAAATAACTTTTAATTTCTGCCTTTGGTGTTTCTTGTTGCTGTGGTTTTGTTTCCGTAGCTACACTATTAGGTTTAGATTTTTCCTTCTCAATTGCGCTGTTATTAAAATCTTTCTTTTCGATGAGGCTAGCAATTTTTAATACATTACGCTCTTTTAGGCTGCTCCGTGACAGTTTCTGCAACACTATTTACGCTTGTATCTTCGCTAATACGCCGCTTCTTGGCAGCCTGATTTGCAAACATTTCCTGTATACGTGTTTGCGCATTTGTCACTGTTTCAAATTTACCCACACTGATGCCCAGAAATTTGATAGCATTATTCAGCGCACTTTCGCTGCCGGCACGAAAAAATATTTTCGTATTTGCCTTTATTATATCCAACGCATTGCGTGTCAGCGTTTCCTGATCATAATGATTCAGTGGAGCTGAACGTGAACTGGATACTTCTTCACCATCGAATTCCTGTATGTAGCTAACAACCATTTGTTTTGCTTTGCGATTATTTTCAATAGAATCTTTATCCAAACGCTCAATTATTTCACCTGCCAGTTCGTTTAGCCAATGTTGCAGCGTTTTTAGACCCGTAATATTATTACGTCCCGGAAATTTCTTGCAGCAACCAATGCTTTTGAGTAGAAACGCGGCGTTACAGCTTCCAAATCAATGCCGCGTGCCATGTAATAAAGCCAGGAACTATAATAAAATTTTTTAAATTAATAATTACTTCAAAAACTTTAACGTTCATCAAATGCATACCCATTCTTTTCATCAAATTTACGCTGTAACTCATTTTCCGTGAATTTTAATAGCTGCCCGAGAAATTTTACTTTTAAACGTTCACAAATTTCCTCACCAAATTTTCCGCCAAGTCCTGTGATTTTTCCCACCGCAAGCGTTTCAAATAGCTTTGGTATCTCTGATAGCGGTAATATTGTTTGTTTATTCGGCTTATTCATGCCACATGCTAGTTTTGCTAATATTTTATTATGTGCTATGCCAGCGGAACACTCATAGCCGGTTATAGATTTGACAGCGGCGCGTATTTCACCAGCAATTGAGGCGCCAATCAGCAAACGTATATCACTCTGACGCACCGCAGGTAAATCGTTATGTTCGTGTATGCGTAGGAAGCGTTCATCATCCATGTAGGGACTACCAAAACGTGTCGTTATACGATTAACATATTCACCAATGTTATTGTAGCCCACAGCGTATGTATTGACCAGCTCTTGCGGTTTTAGCACAAATGCGCCCTGGAATTTAATGATTGAAAAAAGGTTACAGGGATTGGTATATTTGTCGAATCTACAGAATCCGAGTGTTTTTGACTTAATCCCACGATATACCTAGTCACCATAAAAGGCTGGTTAACGTTAACTAGAGTCCAAGAGAAAATCACCTGGTATCAATTTTGAAATTTATTTTACCAATTATTTCGTGACAATCCTGCGTTTTCAAATAAGTGAATTGTGTTGGCCGTCTTAATTTTGTCTGTAAAAATAACCACGGATTTGACGGAGATATTCATTTCTTCAAGCACCTCGCAGGCTACAAGTATAGCGCCTGGAAGCCGAAAGCTGTACGAGTTTGTTTTGTAATTTTTTTCAGATTTAAAAAACCAACTATAATTCAAATGAAGTATCGATTGGACAATACTGTCAGAGAGAAGAAACAAGACTTCTTGAGAGGATCAGATCACAAGATTTGTATTCCCATTAAGCATTATGAAGCACTGAGTTATTAATGCTGGTGTGTTATTCTGCACTTGCTAATTTTAACCCAAATTAAAGAAACACTTTCAAACCTACCGCATTTACGCTCTCCAGCACCTGATTAACCGAATCAGTTATATCCAGGTAAGCCTCATCGACCGAAGCGCGTTCAAATAATTTTTGTATAACGTTGTAGCACATTTGCTACTTCTTTGCCGGCATTACGATATTTACTTAAATCAGCTTTGTCACGTAAATTTGGTACTTTAACCAATTGAAGATTGGGGCACTGTTCTTGTGCTTCCTCGCCGCGCATATAGCGTGTAACACCTTTGGCGCGTGCTGCATAGTTGACAGCAATGATGCTGTGTAAGTTGTGATATTGGAAATAGTTAATAAACTTGCAGCTTTTAATTGAAATCAATTAAATAAAGCTCACCCGCCACCACGCCAGGCTTTATATTGCACCACGGCAACAGGTTGTCCTTTCAGTGCAGGATTTAATTGCTCTTCTACCTGACAGAAGAAGCAATCCATATCAACTAGCAATATTACGCGATCATATTTTTCTTTTAGTGACACAGTGCGTGTTACATTTGATGTAGACATTATTGCGCATTAATAAGTTATTTGAAACTAATTCGCGCGATTTTTGGCGCGGGTGCAACAGGTGAAATACGCACGATCGATAACATTTAAAATCGGTCTGATCTCAGAAGCTTAAAAACTTGCAATACCCCAAAAAAAATACAATTTTGTTTAAACTTACCGCATTTAAGCTCTCCAAACGCTTATTAACCGTTTCAGTTATATCTAAATAAGCCTCATCCACTGATGCGCGTTCCAAGAGCTGTGTATAGCGTTGCAGCACATTTGCCACCTCCTTGCCGGCATCACGATATTTACTTAAATCAGCTTTTTCACGTATATTAGGTACTTTGACTAATTGTATATTCGGACATTGTTCCTTTGCTTCATCACCGCGCATATGACGTGTTACACCTTTGGCACGGGCAGCATAGTTTACTGCAATAATGCTGCCGTTTGAATTAGAATTAATAATATGAATATGTTTGCATTTCGATAGAATTAACTTACCCGCCACCACGCCAGGCATTATATTGCACCACTGCAACTGGTTGTCCTTTCAGTACTGGATCAAGTTTCTCTTCCACCTGACAATAGAAGCAATCCATATCAATAAGAAGCACTACGCGATCATATTTCTGTTGTAGCGACACAGTACGTGCAGTGGAGGATGATGATGTTGCACTTGTTGCAGACATTTTAGCATATTTATACAAAGTTTATAATAATAAAGAAGTTTTTGTTTATAGTTTTTAGATTGCACAATTTAATTAAAATTAATTTTGATTTGCAATTCGTAGTTCAAGACTGCTTGACGCGCTGCAGCTGATTTTCGTAAATTACAACAACAATGCTCGATTACACACATTGGTCCGTTTTCGTTGCTATCGAACCGCCATCGGTCCTCGTTTTGGTCTGTTTATCGATTATGATCACATTTTCTGGTATTGATCACAATTTTTGGTATTTTTCAGGACTTTTGGTATTTATGATCACACTTTCTGGTATTTCTGATCACAGTGTCTGGTATTGTGCGAGTCGCCCTGTCCCTCTTTTTGTCATCCTGTCAAGCCCTTGAGTCACCCTGTATAATATATGAGTCTCCCTGTAAAGTGCATGTATCACCCTGTATACTGGAATATGAATCGCCCTGTGTTTTTGGCTAGCATTTGTCAACCCCTGCCGATCCCTAATATCCACAACGCCGGTAGTGTAAATTTAAGGCCAAACAAAAAGTCCGAGCAGGAAAGCGAAAATTTGCAGGCGAGACAAAACATAACAACTGGGGTCAGCCCGGTTCTAACCGTACGGTTAGAGACACAGTGGTCGATCTTGTATGAATTATCAGCTGCAAAAAAAACTCAGGTGCCTATATCAAGGGTGAGATTTGTATCTTAGCTTTTAAATTCATAATCATAAAAAATAGGTCGTACTTATTAATTTTTGAGCAAAATTTACAGTTTTTGAGGTTAGAATGAAAACGCGAACGAGCTTTAAATGTGTTCAGAGCGAGCCAAAATATATTAGAATTCACTACCCTGGATCGCCACATTTACATTAATTTTTTACCTGTTACTAGTGTAAACAGGATATTCAGTTTGTCGGAAAGTTTGTAACCGCAAGAGGCATTGTAGAGATTGCACAGTGGTTGATCTTGAATGAAATCAGCTGCAAAAAAATTCAAAGTGAAATTTGTATCTTAGCGTTTTAAATTCATAATCATTTGGTAACCCCATAAAAAATAATAACAATTCGTAAAAAATAGGTCGTATTTATTAAGCGATGGTTCAAATAGTAAAATTTTTTGATTGCAAAATCTTACAGTTTTTTGAGGTTAGAATGAAAACGCGAACTAAATTTTAAGAATATTTAATTTGATTTCTGACTTCAGATTCAGATTCAGCGACCCAAATGATATGCTAGAACTCACTTTTGTCACAATTAACTTTTTTTTGTTTTTTAGTAGATTTGTTCTAAAATAAAATCAGTTTTTTGAGGTCAGTAAGAAAACTTGAACCAACTTTTAAATTCTGACTTCAAATTCGGATTCAGTGACCCAAAATACATATGAAATTACCCTCCTGGTCCGCCGACCACGACATAAATTTTTATTTTGTATGTCCTAAATCCAATTTATGCAAAAATTATCACAAAAATGTGAATACAAAAAATACCTCTGCCGATTATTTTTGTTTTTGCATTTTTATACTCAGTAAACACCCCTAAATGAAACCCCATTTAAATCTTTCCAAGGGGATAAAAACCAGTTCAAGCGCACAGTGATGTATAAGCCAGACATTACAAAAAAGCTTGGTGGAATAACACAAATAACACAGAGAGTAGCAAAATGTTGCAACTGAAATTAAAAACATAGACTTAAAAAGCATTAACTAATATTTAACAAACATGTTTCATTTAAGGGCGAGACGGGGATCACTAACTTTTCAATAATTAAAATTAAAATATAAAGAAAAATACACCACTCAACAGGTCACTGGTAAAACAAAAGCAAGAATGAATTTACCGTTTGTTTTATTTCCGACCACTGTGGAGAGGTTAGAATCCGGTTATGTGTATCTGCCTCGTAGGTAGAACAGAGTTAGATATAATTATCTAGCGTCACATTTACACTTACTTGCGTACATACCACGGTACAGTTTGAATTGAGCAGATACGTGCGCTATAAGTACAAGCAGTGCTACCACTTAAGCCTCTCTCATTCGCACGCATTCTTATTATTATGTTTTGCTCAGTTGAGTTAAGCCGCAGCGTAGAATTCAAACAAAACAATAAAAAAAATATTTAAAAAATAATTTAAAAATACTAATAATGTGCAACAAAATATTAAACAAAATGTGCGCAATAAGAATGATGCTATTAAAACATAAAAATTGTGTAGCAAATGTGTAATTGTGTAAAATTGTGTAAATTAAATGCAATAAAAAAAATTCTGTAGTTTTGTAAGTTTATTATTATTTTTTTTTTAAATAAAATATTGTTTATACATTTTAAGTGTTTGTAAGTTTCAGTCATACACTAAAACAATAATAAATTACAAAAATAACAGCGCAATTAATAAATATTATATAAATGAAAATTTGTTATTATTGATTTTTCGCTGCATTTGCTTATTTTGCACAAAGAAAGGCAACAACAACAACAACGAAAGCAACAAACAAAAAAACAAAAAAAAAAAAAGAAAAAAGTTGTTTACGCCAAATGTATGCGCGTGTGGGCTGAGTGATAAGTATTGAAAATATTGCTTCAACAATTTATCAATTTATTTAGGTTAACGATTTATTTAAGCCGTTAAGTAGGGGCAACACCTTTTTGATGTCATTTTTGTGTCTAAACAAAACACTCAAACTTTTTTTTTGTTTAATATTTAAACACGCCACATAAATAATTGCCTACCTTAACTTCAAATTTATTTTTATGTCTCAATATAAAAATAGAATTGTTGTGGTTGCTTTTTGTTTTGTTTTTCCGGTGGCACTCCTAATTCAACGCATTGCGTTGTCCTTAATTAGCTTTGTGCTTTGTTTCATTGTGTCACATTCTTTTAAGCGTGTCAAGTATTCATTTACTACGCCGCTTAAAGGGAACCTAACCCAATCCAAATATTTTGCTAAATGACGCTAAATTTCTTTTTGTCTTGTTCTCATTAATGTCAAGTGTCCTTTGATTTCGGCCTAGAAATGTTAAATTTTTAAAATTATGAATGATTAAAACAGTAACAAAATACCCTACCTTTCTGTATGAATTATAAGGTTTATGGTAATTTATAAGCGTTTCAGAAAATAAATTACTTTAAAACTTAACCGTAAGAACATTCCCAACCATACTTATAACTTAATAGTAAATTAACTTACTCTGGATTTTAAAATACTTAGAACTTCTTAATTTCAAACCAATTTTAAACAGCTAGGTCAAATTTTTACCCCAAAAGTTCGTTCTTTGACTTCCAAAATAAAAAAGTACAAGTATACTTTTTTTTTTTTTTTTTTTTTTTTTTTTTTTTTGTCGGTAAATATACATTGGTAAAGAAATCCATCTAAACCCCGCCTAACCATCATTCAAATGCGCCCAGTTTCAAGTCCTATAATCCAAAGATATGACTTTTTTCAAGGTTCCCATTAGACCCCGTGTCAAAATTTTATAATTCACGTCTTAGTGCTCATCTGTAATAAAAAAAAATTGGTCAAAAAATCTATTTTGGGTTCACCTATTGGTCCCAGGTCCAAATTTCGGAAATCCCTTGATTACGTCAAAGATCTTTTTTAACCATCTTTCAAATGAGCCCTATTTCAAGTCTCTTCGTCTATTCAATGCAAAGATATGGCTTTTCCGGTTTCAAGGCCCAATTAGGCCCACGCTCAAAACCATCATTACTCCTCCCTGCACCTTCCCCTGCAATTTTATGGGAATCGGTCGAGCCGTTCTCGAGTTATGGAGTGACAATCAAAATGTGAACATTTCTTTTTATATATAAAAATGAAGATGATGCTCATTTCTCGAATAGTTCATTAATAGCTTTTAAACTACCAGTTTGATTAAAAAGTATTGCACATACTTTTAATGGGAAAATTAGTCACCTTTATTTTCATATAAATAAGTTTGATATCAGATAAGTACATTCATAGATAATTGAATATTAGTGAATTCACTTTTTTTTTTGCAGTTTCAGAAGAACACTTTACATAAGAAATGATTGCAGACAGACCGACCTAAATTAATCTGAAAATCATTAAATAATAAACTTGGTCCTCGATTATATCTAGTGTATTTAGCATTTTGAATTATATCTAAAGCATCTCATCCACCCTTATACCCCTGAAGAAGACCTCAAGTTTCCTCGTATTTAATGCTTGCACTATCCCCCTGTCAGTTGGTAATACCTAAGCTGCGTAAGTCATCATAGATGCCAAAGCAAGCCAGTCTTTCATAAGATATTTGGGCGGTTTCTTATCCCCTAGACAGAATATATCGGTTCTTTAAGTTTTTATGTCTTTCTTATATAAACTGTTAGAAATCTACATATCTTTGGTACAAGATCTTCTTAACTTTAATGCATTTTTCTGATCTTTTGAGGGTCTAAAAGATTCTCATTTACTTTTGGTAGTCAGCTGGGATCATCATAATGGTGTTTCTTAAAATGTTTCATATAAGATAAATTTCAAGATGTCAAAAAAATCGTAGTTCCAAGTTTAATGGTTCTATCTCAAATTGTCTTCTATATAAGACTTTATTAGTCTACCACACCTTCTTCTGCTTGTTACTTAATCAAAAATCTTCAACTCTGCAGATACAGGGTTTAAAAATATTTAGATTAACCCATTTCGGTACTCTATTTGCCATTCAGTGTATAAAAACTTTGGTTTTAGCCAGATTTATATATAATATGTGCATCAGAAAAGATAATCCACACTAAAAAAGAATGAGGGTTGAAATAATATTTGCGCAGCATGACCTAATTTTTACGGTTTTCTATTTCTGTGCAAACATTTTTGCCAAAGAGCAATGAACTGAAAAAAATATATAAGATAAATTTATATCTTAAAAATAAAAAAAATAATAAAAATTTTCCGCATGAAATATGTTAGTAGTGCATTTAGTATTTGCATTTGTAATTATCACTTGCACTTTTTTTCAAGTCAAGTTCAATGTTGTTCCACAACGGCAGCCAGCTTGGCGTGTTTTATCTGAAACACGCAATGCAACTTGTTCGTATGTGAAACTAATCTAATTGCGCTCATAACACATTTCGTAAATTGGATTGCTGCTGTTATTCCACAGATACGCGTTGCGAAACATTATCAACCGCAAATCATGCAATATAAAATTAGGTACAACTTATAGTTTGTGGTTAAAAAAAAAGTTTAAATGCGCTGCATTTTAATGTTATGTTTTCACTACGGTTTGTGTTAGCGTAAGCGTTAAGCTATTGCTCTCGAAAGCAAAGTCTGCTACAAACTTATAGAATACAATCTATACTTATGACTACACAAGAATTTATATATTAAAAGTTTTTGGTCTATAGTAGGTGTTGCTTTCGAGAGAAATAGGTAAACGCAATCGCTACAAATAGTGGAAACATAACATATGCTACTCTTAGTTCGGTAGATATTTTAGGCAGAAAAATACTGACAGATTGCATAAAGTATTTAAATTCTTCAACGGTTTCAAAAGCTGAGTCAATCTAGTTTTGTCCGAATCGAATTATGGATGAAATGAAATATTTCGGAGAATATTAAAGATGCAGACTCCTTATTCTAAACTTAATTTCTAAAAGCTAGAAATACTGCAAGACAACTATATGGTTTATGTAGTTTGGGTTTAATATATTTCGTGTCGAGTTTACCTGACCGTTTTTATTTTTTGGTTCTTTTGTTGTTCCTCTTAATTCAATTTTAATTAATTAATATGCTATTGATTTTTATAATTTTCTCAGGATTAAGCGCTTCCGGTATTCATATCAATTAATATTTCAACAAACGTTTAAAAGTCTTAAGAGCCAAAAATAGAAACACTAAGTAGCTTAAGCTTGATAGATAATAAATAAACAAACACAGAACACACCCAACTGCAATCCAAATGAACATCGCTGAGCAACGCGACACAATTTCTGATTCTCATGCAATATCAATTTCGTCGTTTGCATGCCATAACCACAATAAAAGAGTGTGCCATGTATACATTGCGTCAGTCTGTCGGTCAGTCACTCACTCATTTAATCATGCCTTCATTTTTTTTTTAACATTTAATTTGTAATGTGAAGCACACACAGTGGCAGTGCCAAGCAAAGCTAGAGTCAGTCACAAAGCGTAGAACAGAGTATGACGTGAACGCGAATAGAGTGAAGTCATGTTTTGGGCGTTGAACATATTTATTTTTTTTTTTGTGAATATGAATTAAGAAAATAATTTTAATAATTTACATATTAAAAAATTTACAGTGAACACAAAAAATAAGCAATTAAAATGGTGAAAATCTTGCAAGCTTATAATTTTGCCAAGCAAAATACTTATGCGCTGAATGGCGAAATACTCTCGGCAACATTGATCAATTCAAATCGTATTGCAATTAGCAGCGCCGAACAATTTATTGAGATTTATGATATTGGTAGCAAGCAACGTGAACAACAACAGGAAACCACAGCATCTGCAGCAACAACAGTACCGGAAGATGCAGCTGCTGCTGCTGCAGGTGGAGATGCTACAACAGCGGCGACAACAACGACTGCGGCGGCAGATGAGCGTCTGCCAACAAAATATACACTGGCAACAGTAGGCGAGGTGGTGCATTTAATTTATTGTGAAGCGGGTAAGTTTATGAATTTATTAAAACAGAACTTGGCAAGGAGGTACACAAGCTGCCGAGTGAAAAAATCCGGACCCGAGCAAGCATTTTGCGAATTTTAATTTTTTTCCTGCTACCTTTTCAAAAAGGCAAGTTTTATAAATCGAGCAGATTTAGGGACCAACAAATTTTTTGAATTCAACAAATACTTTAAATACTAACTTCCTTCATGTCAGTATGTGATGGTTCCTTAAGTAAATGGTCTGGTATTGTACACCAACGGCTCAAAATATGGAGTTTGAGATAAACTCAAAAGTCTTCTCAGTGGAAAATTATTTCCATATGCCTGATTTTGTTCGATGCTTGTTTCAATAAATATCTACATTAACATTGCTTTTTTTAGATAAGTATTATCGATACATTTTTCGATAAGTATCGATATTATCGATGCTTTTTCTTCAACTATCGATATTTTTTTTCTACAAGTATCGATATTATCGATGATAATTTTTACAAGTATCGATACTATATATGATATTTTCCACAAGTATCGATAACATCGATGCTTTTTCTACAGCTATCGATATTATCGATACTTTTTTACAAGTATAGATTATGCTTTTTCTAGAAGTATCGATACTAGCGATACTTTTTACAGCAATGTTTTCTGTTACAAGTATCGATATTATCGATAAGTATAGTTATTATCGATTATTTTTTAATAAGTATCGATATTATCTATGCTTTTTCGACATCTATGCTTCCTAGACAGAAGCAGTACAGATTCAAATGTACACTAGGGTCGCATTCATTAATTAGCATTTTACCTATTAGATGCAAAAATTAGAATAGTTTCAGAAAAGCTAGAGTTATTTGACTAATTTATCTTGAATAAGTAACCCAAACAAACAGAAATTTGTCTAAAAATACAGAGAACTTTCGAGATTCACTAAGATCTAACGGCTAGACTAGAAAATCCATAGTGGAATACAAAGAGGATACACCAGAAAGCATTTTTGTGTCTTTGTTATTTCGGACGTTGCCTATTCGGATCGTTTGTTGATCTGTATTCGTAATATTTATCTTTAAATTGAATTTTTCCTTAGCTGTAGAGCTTAACTTTGATCTTTCGTATTAAATCTGCAACCTCTTTCCATTGTACCTCTCTTTTATTTTGAAACGATCAGTTAATTTAATTTTTAACTCTTTTTTTTATTTGTAGGTAAATATTTACTGACACTCGAAAAGGAAAACGTCGGTAGTCCGGTGCATTCGAATAGTACCAGCATGAGTTGTACCAGCAGCAGTAATAGCAACACAGTCTGTTCGGATGAGGATACAAAAATGTTTGTGCGCATTTATGCAAATTTTTGGAAATTTTCTGAATCCAAATTAATCGATTTACCCATAACAATACGCATTGCTTCAATGACTACACCCAAAGCACCGCTAATTGAGAGCATTGATGTTATTGAGCTGCCACTACGTAGTGCACCAGATTTAATACAATGTTGTCAGACTTCAGGAAATATTATTGTCAGCAGTAAGGAGCGCATATATCTGTATGAATATACACAATGTGTGCATGAGAATACGCAGCCACGTTTCTCGTTTATTGATTTTCTGCCATTTAAATTCTTTGTCAATCTGAACTTTGTGCCACTTAAGCTAAATTTGGCGGAGAATGTGATTGCATGCATGAATAATCGTTATTGTGTTGCATTTAAAATTGTTGATGTTCTGGCGCCAAATGCTGCCGCTGCAAACTGTACAAATGGCATACATTCCGCCTGTCTGGATAATGATTATGAAGGCGGTGCTGAACTTGACGATGCAGATGAACAGGTATCCAGCACTGAATCGAGTATTGTTAGCAAAGGCAGTGCTGCACCGTCGACGCATAGTCACAATAGTTATGAAACAGATTCAATGGATACTAGCTCCAGTGCAAGACCGTTGGGTGTGAGTGGCTTTACCGGACGCACACCGGTTGATTTTAATGTGGCACGCATGGTGAATACAGCAATTGGACGTGAATTTGAATTGGATATACGCTCACAATGGGATCAACAGGAAACGAATTGTAGACATGCCAGCGGTGATGGGTTTTTGGGTGAAACGCAAGAAATTATCATAACACCAACGCGTGCAAATGATATTAAAATAAAGCTGGTCAACGAAGCAAAAGCCATGAATGTGCAACGCATTGCAAGTGCTTCGAATGTAATGGGTAATTACAACGACGATACGGTGCAGTACGATGTACGCAAATTGCTGCAAATTTGCATGAAAACATCGGAGCCGAATGCGCGTGTTATAGATATACTGCGCTGCATGGATTTGAAGGCTATCTATCAACGCAATACAGCTATAGATGCGCTAAATGATGAACCAACAAATGTTGACGATGATGTTGAAGATGAATACGATATGGGCAATCAACAAGTGCCGAGTGCGGTGACCACATTTAAACATGCCAACCGTCGTACATTGAAATCAAAGCTGCATCAACGTTGCGTCGGCTATGCATTGCTTGTAGCAAGCAGCGTTGATGGTTATCTTTATCAATTTTCTGCACAGGGCAGATGGTATAATGAAAATGAAAAGCCAGTTGCCATTTACTCATTTACAGCGCCAGTGCTGCAGGTGCACATTAACGATTATGTTATCTATGCGGTGACCAATGAGTCAGTTGAAACGCACACTTCACGCATTGGACATAAGTTATTTAATAATCGTTTTGAATATCCCAGCATTGGTGCACTCTTTCCCGAAGAATCTAGTCCAGATGTAAATGCAGCAATTGCGGTCATAGGACTCTGTGCATTTATGCAGGTACAATATGTTTGTGTAAATCGTGAACATTTGGTGTTAATCAGTAATAGCGCACTAACTGGCGTCGGTACGGATGTTAGCAATAAGCGGCGCAGTGGCGGTGCTGAGGTAGTTGTTAAGCGTAATATTGCTTCGCGTCTTTTAGCAGAGGCAAAGGCTAAACATAGTCTTTTGCGTAGCGGTAGCACAACACAGCCGAATGTAGTTAACGAGTGGACACTGTACAATTTGGAGGTGCCACGTGTCGAATATATAATCGATGATCTCGAAGCCATTGCTGCATCGTATCGTGCTGCGAGTAGTTCAAATTTTTATGATCTCATGGAGGAAGCACATGTTATGTTGCGTTTGAGTTTAACGTTGCAATGTGAGCGTATGACTTCCGATAGGGAGCAGGAATTGCGTGCAAAGTTTATGGAAAATTGTCGTAAACTAGCCGATTTTTCTATTAGGTAAGTTTAAGTTATAAAAAGACCTTACAAAATTTAACAATTCTTTTAAATTATTAATATTTTTTCAGATCTAAAAAAAAGGAGGTCTATCTGCAAGCAACTGGTTTCTATAAAATGTGTAATTTGCATCCTGTTGAGATCTATAATAATTATATAACAAATTATATACAATGTGATGATGCGGCAACGCTTGAATCTGAACAGTTGGTTGGCCTAATTTATACAGTCAAATTATTTTTGCTTAGTCTTGGTACTGATCGTCTTAAATCATCGTTTTTAAATCAAACTGTATGTCCATTCTTCACACCAAATCGTGTGCTGGAGCAGGGCTATAAACAAGTGCCACTCTCATTGGAATTTTTGAATATGTTCATAAAACATTCGCCAGCAGATATACCACAAATAATGCTTAGTTCACCAGTGGTTGCGGATGCTATGAGCAGTGAGCTTATTAATTATCTCAAATACTTGAATAAGCTGTAAGTTTACTTAAGGCAATTATGTTTATAAATTATGTTTTATTAAAATATTTCCTCAATTTTTTTGTTTTCAGCACACCAGATGAGAATTTGCTGCTTATAGTGACTGCATGCCGCATGTCTAATTATTTACTGGCGCAGGAAGTCATGTCTAAGACAAGTCGTCGTGATTTAGCTGTAGCACTTATTAAACATAAGAATGTACTCTTCGATGATAGTACAGTGCTCTTTCAGAAACAACGACAACAACAGCAGCAAGATATATCCAAACACACAGCAACAAGTGCACGTATTGCTTCAAAACGCAACACAACAACGCAACAGCAGCACCAGTACCAGCACCAAAGACGTACACAAAAATCAAATAAATCATTGCAACAACTTATACACAATAATTGTGTCTCGCCAACGCCTGCAGCAACATGTGGCGTTTCGATTGTTTCATTTTCTGATTTTTGTGAGACTATTTTGCTTGCCACAGAGCAAACGGAACTTATTGAAGCCATAAGTGATGTCTTTATACATGCACTTTGCATAGAGCACAGCATTACATTGGAAATTATATTGCAGCAATTTCTCAATTATATTGCCTCGCACATTGGACAGAAGGGCTATCAAACGTCGCAAAAGGTTTTCGTTAATATACTGCAAGTCTATTATTATGATCTCTATGATGTTAGCGCAATGCACAATCCACAAGATATACGTTCACAAACACCGCCGCAGCTTGATGATGATTATGACGAAGAAGCATCCTCATCAAAGGCACAATCGCTGAATAGTGAACGTGATAATGATTCGCTAGCAAATTCAATTGGTGCTGAGTCAAATTCCTGTGCAAGTTCATCGCATGATGAACGTTCGGTTAGTGGACGACAACAGCGTATTGTCTATGATCAGTTGCAGGAGCAACAATCGCCGTTTAAACGTCAATCAAATGCCTCGCTTAGTCAACAGGAATATGTACTCGAGCATGCAACGGATGCTGCAGTCAATTTAAAAGGACTCAAAATACTCTTTCGCATGTATATGGGTCGTTTAAAGGCGCTTAGTGATCTTATAACCGATTTACAATCGGCCGATTTAGAGCAGCAGCCGCCAAAAGATGAATTTCTTACATTACGCATGGAATGCATTGCCTATATGTGTAGCATGGCACCAAATTATTGTCCCAAACCCAGTGTACGTGCAACAAGTGCAATAGATGAGTCAAAGAAACTAATATTTGTGCCATATATACCAGATTATAAGTTAACCGGTGATGAATATGAACGTCATATTAAATCGTATATACGACCGATACCATGTCTATTAGAGCGACCACAATATTTAAATCGTTTGCCACCATTTACACGTGGTGATTTTAGTTATCCGAATAAGGATGAGGGCGAGTTTGAAGTGCGTTTTACTGGTTGGCACAATGAGCTGCTAACATTAACACTTAAGATACAGGTACGTCAACTATTTGATATATAAATAAATACATTTCTTTATTAATTAAAGAAAAATATTTACAGAGTCTGCTGGCAACGACAAAAATCGAACGTGATATTATAGCGGAATTTTTAGCTTTTATACAGAAAACACCCAATCTTATTGGTATTGATAGTTTTCTGGTGATTATACTACCAAAGAATTTGGCCATAAATTATATGCTAAACTTTTGTCCAGAATATTTATGGCAATATGGCAGAGTAAGTAAATTGTTTGAAGAAACCAGCAAGTAAAATTTTATTTTTAATATTTTTTTTTTGTATTTTTTAGTCATGCGGTTTTACACCAAAACATTGGGAATCGCTTTTACGCAAAATACTTAGTAAACAGGAATTATTACCAAATTGGAAGGCATATATAACAGGTTTGTAACAATATTATTATAATTAACTGAAATTATTATAAATAAATGTTTTTCTTTCATTTAACAGAAATACTCAACAATCTAGTGACAGAGCTCTCCTTTGAAGAACTTTTACAATGTTTTCCCAGTGAAGTTATACAAAATCGCAATTCAGAAGCATTTGCAAAAGAATTTACAGACAATCGTTTTATATATGAACAAGATCGTATTATTTTTGGTGATCAAAAACCTGAACAAACAACAAACACAACAAACGCTGAACAAAAAATCTTATAATACAAAATTAACACGTGAACATTTGCCCATGGATAATATTGATGAGAATAATGTTTTTGAATTGACGCTACGTAAAGCTGTAGCAAAGCAACGTAGCATTGCATTACGTTCAATGATTGAATCGACGGGTACACAATTATTTGATGCAACCAATAATCCAATGTATAATCTATAAGCTAAAATCAAAATGGAATTAATAATTAATAATAATAATAATAATCAAACATTCCTTTTAACTAAATTTTGACTAAAAATTGTATATCAAAGTTGACTAAAGTGAAATTTTTAACTATTAACAAGTTTCCTTAATTGATAAGATTGAATAATTGACATGTTAATTATAAAACAAAAATATCTACATACATATACATACATCCTATCTATACAAAAAAAAAAAAAACCTTGTAAACCTTTCTAGTTAAAACTCTTTTGTAACATTCAAATAAGTGATTCAATTAGAAGATTATGCACTAATTTAAGTTAAGCAAAAAGTTGATCTTTTTAAAAATTAATTAAAAAAAAAAAATATATATTATCTAGTTGCGCCATTTTGCTGGTAGCTATTTATATTTTCAGTATTTTGATTTTTGCAGGAATTCCATAATTGTTTAAAAATTTTATTATATATAGTATACGTAGTATTTATGTACGTATAACACACACAAATGTTTAGTTTAATGTAAGCAAGCTTTTTTTAAAATGATTATGCAATGAATAAAGTGATATTTTAAATTTATTAAAATATGAATTCAAGTTGGCATTTATACATTGTAAAAAACTATTGTAATTATTGAAAAAAATTCCATCGAGTGATTGAAACACTCCAAGAAGGTATTCAGTATCTTAAGTTTCCACTTTCAGTGTAGCAAAAACATCTGAAGTGCTTGCCTCGAAACAACTTAGCTGCATATACAGCGACTGGAATTAATACGAATTTGAGTTTTCACTTACAGAACTTGAAGTTGTAGCGCTTTTAGTGTTTTTTTTTTCTATAATCAAAACAAACAATTGTTTAGCGTATAAAAAGATTTCATGACGAAGTTCTATAGTAACTAAATAATTATTAATTTTAATTACTGTTGACATTGAAGACTTAGAATCATTTTGCTATTTCCCACTGAAGTCTTGAAAAGCTATGTGTTTTTATTTTTTTATATAATTTTTATTTTGCATATTACAAGTTTTTTGAACTTTTATGTGAATGCTTCGAAGTTAATACATAAATTTTTTAAATTCTAGCAAATCATTTTCTTTTGTTTTTAAATTTTTTTCGTTAGTATTTTTCGAATAAGTACACCAATTTTAGTTGTCTTTTAATTAGAATAAATAAATTATTATTAGACACAATTTAATCTAATACGACAGACAATATCGACGATAAAATTATTTATTTCTATACAACAATTGCGCATCATAAACTTTTAATAAACAAATAAACGAGTATTTTAGATTTACTACGACAGCTGATAGATAAGACCTAATACTGATAAGAAAATAAACACAATGACAATTCGACAGTAAATTGTTGTATTAAAAAAATTGGGAGCGATAGAAATTTAAAAATAAACTTGAAAAAATTGTATTTTTTATACCCTGCACGTGTTTGATTAATTGTGAAGTGCTACATATAGATTGTGTTTGTAAAATAAAAAAAAAAAAAACTAATTCTTTTTTTTACTCGACGATCCCGCTTGTATAAATTTGCCAAAAATTCCAATTGGGATTTAAAATCGTAATTTGGGTTACTAGTTTCTAAGAACATTGAATGATTTTATATTAAAATAGCTGTTGTTAGCTAACCCCCCCCCTTCCTTCTATATAAACATTAGGGGAAATATTGTTTTGAAATTATGGGTTTCCTGTGCTGTGATCTCTACAATGTGAAATAAACATTTCATGGAGTAGGAAACTGACGCGCGGGGCAATAGTGACCGGCATCTGAATAATAAAGTCTTAAAAATTGATGGGCGGGACGGGATTTTTGTTTCATCCTGGCATTCCCGAAAAAAAATACTAATATTTTTCCGATTTATAACAACACTAGCATGTACCCGCGGCTTTGCGTGGTTTTTTTTTTTTTGCTTCTATTTGTCGGCTAAATATAAATTGGTCAAAAAATTTGGGTCTATTTGGACCCAAACACGTGAACATCTTCAAATGCGCACAGTTTCAAGTCTCTACGTCTATTCAATCCAAAGATATGACTTTTTTTCAAGGCTCCCATTAGGCCCCGGTTCAAAACTTTCTAAAATCCCGTCTTATCACTAAGAACTGTAAAAACAAAAATTGGTCAAAAAATCGATGTTGGGTCCACCTATGGACCACAGGTCCAAATTTTGAAAATTCCTTGAACACGCCTAAAATATTTTTTTAAACATCTTTCAAATCAGCCCTGATTCAAGTCTCTACATCTATTCAAAGAATAGCTTTCCGCTTTTAAGGCCTTCATAAGGCCCCCGTTCAAAATTTAAAAATTAACTAACCATTATCACTCCTCTCTGCCTCTTCCCCTGCAATTTTATGGCAATCGAACGAGCCGTTCTCGAGTTGTGGAGTGACAATCAAAATGTATACTTCTTTTTATATGAATAGATTTGGTCTTTCTGAGATAGGTATATAAAAACGATAGAAAAAGTCCAAAATTTGGAGTAAAAGTAAGCGTATTTTTTTTAGGTTATCAATTGAGTTACAGTTCCAAATAGACGGATAGACGCTATTTCGACTTAGTTTTCGATGCTAATAAAGAATATAAAAATTCGGCATATGAAAAAATTTTGAATGATCGGGATTGGGGAAAAAAAATTTTAAGATTATTAGGATTAAATTCTCATCCTATTTTAAAATATCTCTATATATTTTAAAATATTTTAAGTTATTTTATGTATAAAAAAATTGTATGGATAATTCGGGAAATACGCAAATAGGAGAGATCGCTAACAATGGCACTGGGCAAATATTTATTTTATTTATACAATCAACACAACATGTGCCGGGTATAATAAATTTGGGTCACCTAAACTGCACGCATCTTCTGGTTTTTATTTTTCTTTTTTTTTTTTTTAAATATTCCAGTAGGAGAATGAAGAGAGTGAATGAAGTCGAATATAAAAATATTTATAAACATAAATAATGAAATGCCTGTTTTTGAGATTGCACAAAACTAAAAGTAAAAAAAAAAATGAGAGATTTAACATTAAATTGTGAGCGAACATACTACTTATATATTAAAAAAAATGTAATGAAACTAAAATACAAAAAAATCGCTCTAAAACTCTTTGGGCTATGGAAAAACGTGTAGTGCTGCCAACAATTTAGTAGTCAATCAGACGCCGCGCCGTTGTGTTTATTTAATCAAACAAACAAACTACGTAATCATTACTCGGAACGATGGCTAACTAAGTGATTTACTAGTAGATACATTGCATTTATTACGCATGCATTTTATATATGAAAAAAATCAAATTATATTAAAATAAAGAAAACCACGTGCATTCAAAAAAAAATTTGTAAGCATTCTATATGTACCCAATTAAATGCATGAATTAACTGCAAAGATTAGCTGATACTCGGTAAAAAAATCTTCAACGAAAATGCCTAGTGCCGCCGCTAATGGTGATGCAAAAGTGGAGCAGGGTACTGCGGATGCCAAGACAACAACAGCTGATGAGCAGCGCGATAAAACTGATGATTGTACGCTCGATGAGATACTCGTGAGTATCGGCCAATTTGGACGTTATCAAATAATCAACTATGCGCTGCTCTGTGTGCCGATGGTCTTCAATGCGTTCTTCTCGATTTCGTATGTGTTTACAGCGAGCACAGTGGTACACAGGTACGTGAAAATTGTACAAAATTTATGAGTAAAAAAAAAATTAGAAAATTTTTAAAGTGTTTATATAAAAATATTCTCAAGTCAATTTGTTTCCTATTGTATCGAGCCAATAGAACTGAAACTGCCAAAAGTCGATATAGTCTGACTATAATTTTAGCAAATTTGAATTTTGTGGTTTATGTGGATTGTGTTAAAACGATTTTTTTTATTTTTTTATTTTAAAGCCTAGTATGGACGTCAATAAAATTTTATTTCAATTTATTTCAACAAAAGCTATCAAAAATCGATATAGTATTGCCATATTTGAATTATGTGGATTGTGTTTAACAGTTTTTTTTCAATTTCTGTAAAGCTTACAATTAGTAACGACGTGAAAAAAATATATTTCAACAAAACAAAAATGATCAAAAATCTGGACAGCATTACCATTTTTGAATTATGTGGATTCTGTTCAACGCTTTCTTTATACTTCTGTGCGCTTCAAAGAAAAGTTCGACTGCTCATTATTTCGTGCATGGAAATTTATTTATTTTGACCTAATATCAAGATTGACGAACAATTTTGCAGGGCCAACTGATTTGTACTGCTTCAAACTGCAAAATTTGAGTTATTTCAGATTTTAATAGTTTAGATTTGACAATTAAAACTTTTTGTAAAAAGTTTACAATTTATTTTTTTATGACCCAAAATATGTAAAGCACATTGAGTGATAATTTTAATTAACCATTAAATCAACATTTAATACAATCCACATACAGCTACATTATGGCAATGCTCTGTAAAATTTTTATTGACATATTTTTTGAAAATAATAATTTAACCTTTTACATAGCACTGTACATTTTAAGGTCTCCGATAAATCTATTTTTTTGGATTACATGATATTGGGTTCACCATTTTTTAAATCAGATTCAAAATTTTCGATCCCAAAAATACCCGAGTGACAAGTGAGCAAAAGGAAACGAAAGTGATCAACTGATTTTTGAAAAACTTTTCGCCATACTAAATTGATTGTTTGAAATTTTAAAAATCTTACTTTAGAATCGAAATCAACTATCTTTAAAACCACCGAGTAATAGGGCTTCTGGTCTGCCTTGTTCAATTCTTTGAAAATATCGATTTATATTCATACTGCAAAAAAATCGTGTTTTTCGATAAATCGATTTTTGCAAATAATCGTTTTTTTTAAAGTTTGAAAGAAAAATAGAAAAAATACAAAAAACGAAGAGCAAAAAAAAAAAAAAAAAAAATCATTAACAATCGTTTTTGTAAAATTTATCGATTTCTCTTTTAAAAAAATTGATTATTTCCGATTAATCGATTATTTTGCACACTACTTGTTTCAGGAGAAACCAAAATAAAAAACTTACTCATGTTTTCTTGATAGAACATAGGATGGGCAACTTTGTATCGCATTATTTCAGAGATGGTACAAATGCTCTGATTGCACTGATTATAGGGACACCATATAAAACACTTTGGCCTATGTTCAAGCCAAAACAGCTATTTCTAGCGTCACTTTGTCTATAAGAAAGATTTTTATCCATAAAGTTCAGATTTGAGATAGGTTTCGATCTGATGTAATTCGGGTTATTTTATTTAGATCAAAGATATAGCAAAATTTTTTTAATTTAAAAAAATTGTGGTTTAGGCACTATTTTTCAAAATGGATTTCAAAAGATTCACAATAGTTCTGTAAAATCTTTGTTTCAAGTTAGGTGGACCACTCTTTTTGTAGTCTTTGAGAACGTTTGACTTTTACGCTGGATTATAGAATAGGATAGACAGATATACCTATATGAACACAGCTTTCAATGTGATAAAGAATATTTAAAAATTTAGGGTGTCACCCTTTCTTTTTTGTATGTTTAATTTACTCTATTTTTTTTTTTACATATACAGATGTAACGTAACACAATGTGATAGTGCAACAAGTTTATATGAAGAACCATGGCTTAATTTCACAATACCCAAGAAAGGTGCTGACTGGGAACAGTGTAAACGTTATGTAACAACAGTTGCCGAGGATAGCGCAACACTATTGCCGTTTAGTGTACCCTCAAGTGAATATTGTGATGCAAATTATTTCTTGCAAAATCAAACGGAATATTGTGGCAAAGATTTTGAAGTTTCGTGATGAGGAATATACAATATCGAATGAGGTTGGTACACACAAAAAAAAAAAAAAGAAGAAACTTAAGAAATTTATTTTAAAATTTTGTGCATAAAAAATAGTTTGGCATATTTTGTAACGATGAATGGAAACTCTCGTTGGTGGGCACCATCAATAATGTGGGACAGTTTGTCGGTATACCATTGGGAGGCTTCTTTGCCGATTTGTAAGTATAATTTAATATTTTTTTTTTTATTATTATTAAAGATGCTTTCACACAAATCTCCAAACAGATACGGACGTCGAACTGCGCTCGCTGTGGGTGGATTTTTCAGTTCACTGATGGGCGTAACGCGTTCATTTGCGGTCAATTATCCAATGTTCTTGTCCTTTGAATTTATTGACATGGCAGTGGGTAGCACACTATTTCCAACAGCTTTCTTGTTGGCCATTGAGCTTGTCGGTCCCAAGCGACGTGTAGCGGCTGCGACAATAATTACAATATTCTATGCACTCGGTGAAGCATTTCTTGGTTTTCTTGCTTGGCAATTTCCGCATTGGCGTCATTTACTGCGCGTATTGTATGTGCCGGCAGCATTGCAAATACTCTTTCTATGGATACTGCCCGAAAGTGTACGCTGGCTATTGAGTCAGGGTCGTCAGGATAAGGCTGCAGCAATATTACGTCGTGCTGCGCGCATTAATAAACGCAAGTTGCCGGAACCGGAATTGGAAAAGTTGATGCAATCAAATACAAAAAAATTACAACAGGCCAATGAGAGTCAATATCCAATATGGCGTGCCGTGAAATTCTTTCGTTGGCGCATTGCCAACTGTTCGCTTTGTTGGTTTACACATACGCTGGTCGCGTTGGGTTTAAGCTTGAGTTCCGTTTCGCTGGGCGGCAGCAAATATAACAATTTTATGCTAAACGGTGTCATACAAATTCCGGGTCTGTTGCTACCATTTTTGCTGATGGATCGTATAGGACGTCGCTATTCATTATGTGGTTCTATGTTAATATGCGCTGCATGCATGATTGCTACAGTGCTGGCGGGCAGTGGTGAGTGTTTGCTTAATTTGTTACGAAATAAATAAATAATTTTAACTTGTTTTTTTTTTTGCAGGCAGCTACGCCGTCAATCTGACACTCTTTCTCATTGGCAAATTGGCCATCACTTGCAGTTTTCAGATACTCTATTTCTTTACCTCGGAAATCTTTCCAACGAATGTGCGTAATAGCATGCTTTCGCTTTGCTCTATGATTGGACGCATTGGTTCTATGTTGGCGCCGCAGACACCGTTGCTGGTTTGTTATATTTTGGCATTGCGTTAAAGTTTCTATTTCTAATCAAATCTTTTCAGATGAAATGGTATGAATATGCACCGCAGATACTTTTTGGTATTTTTGCTTTGGTTAGCGGCTTTTTAACTTTAGCCTTCCCGGAAACATCTGATAAGGTGTTACCTACTACCATGGAGGAAGCACTCAATCTGAGTGCTAAGAAACCTAAGAAAGTAACTCAAAATGGAGAATAACTCTAAGAATTTTTATTGACTTTTTATAGCGAATTTATTTTGAAAAAAAAAAAAAAATTATTTAATAAATGCGAGAAACAATTTAGTTATACTTTTTTTTTTTTAGAAAATACTTCAGTCACATTTTATCACAAGTAGCATTTGTAGTGCTACTGAATGCGATAAAATGTATCTAAAATAAAATATATATATTTTTGGAGTATTTATCTAGTTTTGTTATCGAAATGCGTATGAGTAACAACAATTTTAATGTTTTTTTGTATTCTACATATGTAAAATATTTTGTATAGGCAGGGGCGTAGAATGTGAAGCTGGCAAAATTCTTAGAATTTTTAAGCTACCACACAATGGAAGTAAGACGTTGGAAAGCTAATATCACAGCAGACAACCGACTCTTTTGCACTAAATAGTTTCTCATCTGCTCAGAGAAACCTCCTCGGTCTTCGAACAGTGGAAGCCTAGAGTCTTTTTTTTGAATAGACAAACATGGAAACTTGAACGTAACAGACGTTCTGGAATCACTGAACTACTTCTTTACCTCATTTGGAGGCGCATACGGGAACAAAGTCGCTAGCGGAAAAGAATAAGGATATGGTGAAATTTTTTATTCGTACAGCTTGGCGCCTTGAGAGAAGAAAATTGCAATCATCAAACGACGAAATACACCAAGTAGACCAACCAGATTATGACTTGTTCTTCTCATATCTTCGATTCCAATAGAGGTCTCAGAAAGCGAGGCTCTTTTTGGTGAAATTGCTACAATCTTCTTGCCTATTGTGACCACTTCAATTTAATTGCAGAAGAGATTTTGTGGAAATTTCTGGCCGGATTTAGGGGATGGCGGGCGGAGCTAATAAAGATATAAAATAACCAAATTTTGACAATCTAACAACTTCTCGCTTATATGAGCTCAAAATGTTAAACACTTTTTATTTTATTTAAAAAATAATTAATTATTAGGGGCAACCACTCCTTCGTTGCCCCAGGGCCTTCAGACTTCTAAATCAGACCCTGGGCCTATTATTTGGTGCAGATTCGTGGGTCCTGACAACATCAAACAAGTCAGCATTTGGCGTGCTCGAAAAAAGTTCCTTCTCAGAGTTGCAATGATAGTTGGGCATAGTCAAAACAAAATCTGTTTTGAAAGTTGGCAAAAACTAGCTTGACCTAGGAAAACATCTGGAACGTCTCAAATGGTATCATAATGACACTGAATTGTGAAACTGTCGATGTCTACCATATTTCTCCATATCCATACCATATTTCACTTTGTAGATCTCTACCATGTTTTTCCAAGGGATCTACATTATATTTTTCCATGGCGATAAAGATCGGTAAAGTACCGTATATCTTCATTGAGATCTTTAACATATTTCTCCATGGAGATCTCTACTATGTTTCTCCTTGGCGATCTTTATTATATTTTTCCATGGTGATCTCTACAATATTTCCCAATTGAGATCTTTCCCATATTTCTCCATGGAGATATCTACTAAATTTCACCTTGAAGATCTATATTAAATTTCTCTATGGCGATCTCTACAATATTTTCCCATTGATATCTCTACCATATAATTCTCCATGCCGATCTATATAATATTTTTCCATGGACCTGATCTTTCCAACGTGGTCATCCTCTCCATTGAGACCTTTCCCATGATTTACGTTCTGTTCACTGTGAGACTGATCTCGCCGGAGCTATTATTTCTCCTTGAAGAATTCTTTATTGAAATTTCTCTATGGCGATCTATATTTATACAATATACAATATTTTCCCATTGATATCTTTACCATGTTTCTCCAGAATTGGAAGATGACCCTATAAAGTATATTACATTTATCGCTTCTAAAGGATAACTTTGCCATATTTCTTTGTTGAGACCTCTACTATATATCTGCCATATGTATATGATTATTTCGGCCATTAGAGGTAGAGCTTTCAAAATTGAAACTTAAGACTCTCCTAGGCCGTCAAGTGTGCACTTACAAACGGTTTTTCTTAGACCCAGTTAAGGAGTACCCCATACAAATTTACCCCAAAAATTTTTTTAGGGTTTTGCATAAAAACGACATTCGTTTTTTATTCTAGGAAGCTCAAATTTATTATAAACTATGTCTATGATAGTCCCATTAAAAATACCCCAATATGGGTATTACCAACAAAATTTTAGGTATAGCCCCCATACAAACTTGCCTCAAAATATTGGGTTTTTACATAAAAACGTCATTGTTTTTTATTCTTGAAAATTTAAATTGAGTATAAATTATGTCTATGATAGTCCCAATGAAATATTACAATATAGGTAGGCCCAACATAATTTTAGGTATAACCCCATTCAAAGATTTACCCGATTTTTTAAGTTTTTCTATGAAAATCAAATTCAATGAGTTATGGTAGTAAAATAGAACCTAACTTAAGGTACATATAGATTGGGTACAGGGTATCTTGCAGTCGAGCATACTCGACTTCAGCGTTCCTTCTTGTTTCTTATTGGAAATGAATTGTCTTAAATTTGAAGCACCCATTTTATTTATGTGTATATAGAGTATCAAAATATTATTCACATTGTAAACAGAAGAAAAACATAAATAATATGATTGACAACGACTGTTATCAGATATTCCGTTTATTTTTGTTTAAAAAATACATTGTAATATTTTTTCTTTTATCAATTTTTTTATCATTATTTGCTCTCGATAACTTTCAGATACAAATAATTTTGCTAGAAAACATATATTTCTAGTAGAATTGCACAGTTGTCAGTCAATGCTTATAAAGAAGATGTGCGATAGACTTGTGCAGCTAAAATGAGCGCAGATTTTGAAAATGATTATTTTGTGCGGCAGCGGTATGATGTTTTTTTTTTTGTATATCTTTTTGCATAAAATTTAAAAATTTATGAAATTATTTTTTGCAACAGCAAAATACGTGAAAAGCCACCATTATGGGATTCTTTTCAGGATCCACCGGCAAAGAAAAATTCCGGCTCATCAGCAGACTGGAAAATTGTGACATTCTTTATGAAAATGTGCAAAGTGTTTACATATATTTTAGTATTTGCTGTAATACTGGCAACGAGTGTTATATCAAAAGTGATTTATATTTTTATGACGGGCAATATAAAAAGTCAATATAAAGTGAATTTTTGTGCTAGATTGGGTAAGTGGAAAAAAAAAATCACATTACGCATACGACACGTTGCAAAAATTAAAATTGAAAAAAATAATTTTTAAACTATTTCACTTTTCTAAAACAGTTGCCAGCAGCACTCAGGCACATTACACCGCAGAATTATCGAAAGCTGAACAAATTGCATGGGTCTGGGCGCTCATCTTTGCCTTTGCAGCACCGGAAGTATTTACATTTTTACGCTCATTACGCATTTACACATTTAAGGATGTCAACGCGCCAACATGGCTTGAAACAGTGCTGGTAGGCTTTATCAAAACAAAATAAATCCACTTGACAATTTAAATACGCATATACATAAATTATGTGTTCATAGGTAATGCTCTTCGAACTAATTCATGTTGCTGGCTTAGCTGTTTTGACCTTTACCGTTTTACCACAATTAGATGCGACACGCGCAGCCATGATCTGTAATTGTGTTTGCTTTGTTCCGGCATTATTGTGTAAGTATTTTGTAGCTATTATACTATAAATAACTATGTACATAAAAAAAAAAGATACGCAGTATCTAGATATATATTTATAGCAATATGTGCCCGTAAGGTGCAATAAAACTTATCGGCCATACTTCAAAGATAGAAAGAGGGCGAAACGGAGAGACACATGAAGTTCACATAAGTCACTGTCATTGTCAATTTGTTGTTGTTGCTATTGTTGTTGTCGTTGTAATGATATATTTTTATTATCTTATTTTTTTTTGCTCTTCTAGGCTTATTCAGCGGCACACGACTGCATTGGAAATCTTTACTTATTTATGCTGTCAGCGTTTTAGCGCTTTTATTACAATGCAGCTCGTTTCTTGTTTGGCCAGCATTTACGTCAAAGCTTAATGTACAAATAATGATAATACCGCTTGTAATGATCTCATTTCGCTGGTGGGAGAATTATGCAAATTCATATTCGAATATTGGTAAGTAGTTGAAAAGATGTACAATGAAGTTGAAGAGATACAATTTAATACTAGAAAAACAATAGGACAGACGAACAAAGAACTTTGAAGTTGAAAATCTTTTGTCTTGTAAAATTAGAGGAGTGTTTCTGTGAAGTTCCATAACTGTGGGAAATTATAGGATCGTAGTTTGCCATTAGCGAAGAGTCATTAATGGGTGCCCTATGAAATTGGAATTGGATTCAATTTGAGACTCAATGAAGCAAAACGGCTGGAGGTCCAATGTAAAATTTAATTTAAATTTTATTTCTATTCGTACAGTAATCTTAGGTTTTTTTCAAGTTCTTCTACACTCCTCACACTTCTCTGGGCGGACTACGATATCATTTGCCCCATGCTAAGAGCCAGCCTGTTGGAGGCCCAGTAGAAAAATAGTTTAGTTGCAAACGAAGAGTCCACGGAAGTGGCGACTATCTATTCTAAACAGTCTTCTCTCCCGTTTAGTGCATCCCCGCCTTCCTGATATAATTTCCTTTTCAAAGACTCGTAGTATTTTTTATTTCGACAAAAAATATAAAAAAAAACTATCGAATCGAACCGAAAGATCTTTAAAAAAAAAAAATTTGATAGTATCGCCTTTATTGGTAAAAAAATAAGGTTGGGGACAAAGCAGAAGCCAAATAGAAGCATGCCGGAAAAAAATTTAAGTTTTGATTTTATGATTGTGTGATTAATCGTTTAGTTAATGAACAGTCGATTATTTTATATAATCAACTGATCAATAAGTTGAAGAATTAAGAATTGATTAATCAACTAATTATTTAATCAATAATCAAGAGGATAGACAGTCTCGGCATTGATTGGGAAGCGTAATAAGAAAGCTTTTCCCAGATGAGAAGCAAAAAAAAAAATTCTTCACTTTTCATATTTTTATACCCGTTACACATAGTGTAAACAGGTATATTCACTTTGTCGGAAAGTTTGTAACGCATTGAAGGAGGCATCGGAGACCCCATAAAGTATATATATATTCTTGATCAGCTCCATAAGACGAATTGATCTAGCCATGTCCGTCTGTCTGTCCGTCTGTTTGTCCGTCTGTTTGTCCGTCTGTCTGTCTGTAAGTCTTAAGTCTGTCTGTCTTTCCGTCTGTCTGTCTGTCCGTCTGTCTGTCCGTCTGTCCGTCTGTTTGTTGCTATGCTATTCATTCACTTAGTTTTAAAGATATTGAACTGAAATTTTAAACTTAAGATTTTCTCGGCAACGACTAGGTTGAGTTTAAAAATGAGAGTCCCACGCCCATTTTTAGGTATAGCCCCCATACCAACTTATCGATTTTTTTGATTTTTAAAAATAGTAATTACATATTTATGAATGTACTCGCTCCCAATTTGGTAAAAACATTTCTTTTGTCATCCAGGGTCAAAACCAAGACGCCACGCCCATTTTTAGTTATAGCCCCATCTAAGCGCCTAGTGAACATATAAACTATTAAAAGTTTTGTGTAACGGGTATTTCGCTTCAGTTCCACTGAAGTTAACGTTTTTCGTTGTTAAGTTATACGAAGATTATGAAATGCAATAAAATCAAAAAATTATGATTAATCAGCAACAATCGATTTATTTTTACAATCATCAACAATCGATTATTTCCAACAATCACACACCTGGAGTTTGGAAAAAAGCTAAAAACTTTGTATAACCAGATTCCATGAGGGCTAGCAAGCATTTGTATCTATAATTGAAAAGCAAATGTCAAAAGAAAACTTCCAGCAAATAAAGGAGGACACTAACTGGGTGTTGCGAAAGATGTCGTAGCACACGTCAAACCAAACTATCCAAAATGTAAAGATCGATGGAGAAAGCACAGAGCACGGCAATTGAAAAGAAAAGTAGAGTTCAAAGGTGTCGACAACAAACAGAAGATTCTGAAAATAATCGATGGAAAGATGAATCTGAAAAGATATTTTACACACAGTGGAACTGGAGAGAGAAAGAGACAGATAGAGGGAGTTCGAAAGCGAGAGTAGCCTTTACTGATGCTGGATGGTATCAGGGCAATATAACGAATGCTATGACGAGAAGGAGGGGGATCTGTACAAAATTGTTCACTGTGGTTGAGTTCAAAGCTGCCGATAAAGATTGGAAGTTTCTGGCAGAAATCGACAGTAAAGATGAATCCAGAATACTTCACATACAGTGAAGTTGATTTGGGAAAAATTTGCGCTGAAACTGAGATAACTATTAGCAGAGTTGGCAACTAGTACCCTCGGGACTCGAGCAAAAAGGTACAGCCTCAAGCTGCTGGTAGAGAATCTACTTTGACATGACACAGCTGATAAAAAAATAAAGATTTAACGGAAAGATGCATTTGGAAGATTTTAATTTCTTGAATCTTTCTCGAATCTTCACAGCTAATATTTATGTAAACATTAGTCAAATACTTGAGGATGTTAGATTGGTTTAAATAGAAGAGGAGAATAGATAATTAGTGTTTATATGATAACATAATAAACCATTCTTGCGAAAAAACTTCAGTTTTATAATGTATCTATAAGATATTGTATCTTTTTGCAGTATATTTCCTAAAAGTATGCTTCACACTGATTAAAATCTTTTCACGCTTTCTACAATTTCATTTAATTTTATCAAAATAAAAATAATAATAATTTTTATACGTTTCCTTTCTTGCTTTCAGCACTTTTCATCAAAGCCATTAAACGTACGCGTGCGCGTTATCAAACCTATTTGTATTTGGCACCACTTAAGATACTTGTCTTTGCACTCTTGGCATTTTTGCTGCATGGTGAATATTTTGTGCAATATTTTAGTTTCTTTGAACGTGCTTGGCAGTCACATGATATAACTATAAGACAGGTAAGAGATATGGCTTAATCATTTCGTTTTAGATTTATGTAGCCGCAGGGATTAATAAAACGAAAAAAAAAAAAAAAAAGCTTAATGATGCAATTGTGTATCGAAACGAATTAAACATTAAAACTAATTTATGCATTCGAAAAAAAAAAAAAATGTATTAAACTGAAACTCTTTTCATTTTAGCATGCGCTACTATTGCGTAATATAACAACGCAACAAGAACAACAACGACCAACTTCATTTATCTCCACACGAGTTTTCATCATGCAATCCAATCCGTTGGCTATTTTCTATGCATTGCTTATGCAAGTTTTTAGTTCGTATCTTTGCTACGTTTTCGGCAAGTTTGCATGCAAAATTAAAATTCAAGAATTCAGCTTTTCACTTCCGCTCAGTCTATCCGGACCCGTAACAGTTGTCGTGACCACATTGCTGGCACATTTACGTGCATCCGATGTTTGTGCATTGCATAGCTTTATACCGGATTATTTGACATTGCATTGGATCGGTGATGGTATTGGAGCAGCAAACGTATCCGTAGACGACGACGCTGGTGGTGCTCTTCAATTTGTTGCTGCCGTATACGAGTATTGCCTTTGGCTTTGGCCATTTTGGTGGCTCTCACAACTTTGGACTTGCACGCACATCTGGCAACCGAGAAATGATAAAAATGCACCAACCGAAAAGCTATTCGTTTGTCCGTGGTATTGCGGATTACTTGTGGATCAGTGCATCATGATGAATCGACGCATAGTTGATTGGAATGACAAGTATATGCGCGGCATAAAGGTAAACAGCTAAACAGCAAAGATACATTTTATAAACATGACTTTTTTGTGGTCAGTAAGTTTAAGTATGTACCTAGTTGTCATCTCTATTGTTGCAATTTTCAACAACTTGCAGCAGCAGCAGCGTGTTTATGTCATTTTCATTTCATCAACATTCACATCAGCATGCATTATCATCATCAACAACAACAACAGCAACAATAACATAGTCAACAATGTGGCTGATGGTAATCTTATTGTCGCTGCAGTTGATGCTTGTGGGTGGGGTAGTGCGCATTTTGATGACACAATTAACGTATATACATGTCAGCTATAATGAGTGGGCGTATAAATTTGCCTGCGAGTGTTTATGTTTGTGTATCTATTTGCGCTTGTTTGAATAATGTTAATTATTCATTCATTATGCAAGATTTGTTGCACATTTTATGAAGATGCATGCTTCATCTATTGCCATTTATAACAATAGATTCATTTAGATACAGGCTATGACAGGAAAGATTGGAGTTTAAAATATATAAGAAAATTTTCAATTTAAAATTTCAGTTCAATAATTTAAAAACTGTGGTAATTAAGTTCATAGAAACAAACAGACAGACGGACAGACAGGCTGATATGGCTAGATCGATCGATCATTTGATATGCTAATCCAGAACATGTATAGTTTCTAAACTTACAAACTTTCTCAAAAAATGACAATCTAAACATATAAAATAGTAAGAATGTTTCTATGTCCGTTATGTACTTTGAAACCATTCAACCAATGTGCCCCAGACCAATTTCATTTGAAAGGCAAAAATGCAAGCATAAATTTAGACCACTAAAATAATGCATTAAGCTATTTAATTCATTCATGACGTCGATTTTCAACATTTCCACATTTAATACTTTATTGCATGTTTGTATGTGTTTGTACTGCTACTCAGCATATTGTGGCCTCGCTGCAACAAAAAAAAGGTATTTTTTAGTGCTTTTTGTATGTTTTCATACAAAACGTATAAAAAGTCATCGAAAACAGAGCAATAGAGTGGGAAGAGCAGCCCAACTGCTCGCCCAACGTAGTAGCACACGCCGGGTGTTCTCTAGTTAACATATTTATAAAAAAATTTATAAAGAATTCCAGAAGAAGCTTTTAAAACTCCTCTTTTAAATTTGCAACTTTAAAAAAATCATGGAAATTATAAATGAATTCCTTAAGATTCTTCTGAAATTGTATAGATTTACAAAAAAGATTCTGAAAGACTTTAGAACTCTAAGTTATGGAAATTATGAAAGACTTACAAACGAAACTTTTGATATTTTAGAGATTTTCTGAGCATCTTCTGGAAGACTTAAAACTTCTAACAGTCTTATTAACATTAAGGCAGAATTCTAGAAGAAGCTTCGTAAATTTTATAGATTAACAAACAAGCTTCTGGAAAACAAAAAAAAAAAAAAAAAACCAAAAAAAGCTTTTGGAAACTATGAAAGAATTCCAGGTGAAGCTTATAAAGTATTTAGAGTCTTTACAGGAGTTTCATTGTGGAGACGAAGCTTCTGCAAATTTTATAAATTTTCAAAGAAACTCCTGGAAAACTTTAGAATTCCAAAAGAACTTTTTAAAGAAAATCCTGTTCGACCTTAAAAAACTAGTGACTTTTAGAAGTTGTAAAAATTTCAGAGTGTTTCAGAAATTTATTTTGATAAAAAGCTATTTGCTTTTAAAAGCTTCTTTCTGATTTTTTTATTGCTGTGTTAAGAAGTTTCTATAATTTCAAAATCTTCAAACCTTCCAAAGCTTTTTTATTGTCAAATAATTTGTTACAATTTCTTGAATTTTATAGAAGTTGTTTTTTTTACGAATTCTAGAATTTCCAGAAGTTTCTTCAGTTGAAAAATATTAAATAAAAAAATCTTTATTGTTCGAGAATTTTTTTGATAAAAAATCTTTAAAATTCCTTAAGATTTTCGAGATGTTTCTTCAGTTTAAAAATCCATAAAATTCGAAATGATTAGAATTGTTTAATTTTCCAGAATATTCTTCTGTTTAAAATCTTCAAATTTTTTAAAATTTTCTTTAATATTTAAGAATTTCTTACAATTTCAAAAGTTCTTCAGAAGTTTCTTTAGTTGAAAAATTTTAAAAAATACGAAAACTTCAATAACTAAAATTTGCTAAAAGTTTCTCCAGTTTAAAGATCTTAAAACTTTCAAAAATTTCTGTGTTGTTCAAGAATTTCTTACGAACTCAAGACTTTTCCAGAAGTTTCTTTGGTTTAAAAATCTTCAAAACCACAAAAACTACAAAATCTAGAATTTTCTAAAAGTTTCTTCAGTTTAAAAATCTTCAAACTTGCAAAAGCTTCAATATTGTTCAGGAATTTCTTACGAATTCTAGAACGCTTGTTGCAAATATTGGGTATGAGCAATTGATATAATCAATCGAATTTTGGAAGTAGTCTTAGCAGAAGTAGAATCCCCAATTAACTTTCAAAATCTTTTAATCTGATTTGAAGGTAGGAAGCCAGACTATTTTCATGTTTCTTTGGTGCGCTAAGCATTTTCATTTAAAGGAAAAATGACTAGAATTCAGATTATCAAAGTCATTCTGAATATGTTTTATATTTTAGCATTTAATTTTTTTGGTAAAATCTTTCAAAGAAAAAAAAAAAAAAACAACTGATTTGACATTCTCTTTTTGCACAGCATGACGCAACGTTAACAAAAAACAATGAAAACAAACGCGATGCTACTACTTCTGCTGCTTACGCTAATACTGATGAAGTGCAAGATGCGGATAAAATTCCACAACTGATTGTCTGTGCCACGATGTGGCATGAGACGCAAGAAGAAATGATGGAATTTCTCAAATCAATTGTACGCATGGATGAGGATCAATGTGCGCGTCGCATGGCAAGAATACACATAAATGGCAGTAAAACGGATGATGACTACTATGAATTGGAAAGTGAGTATGCATAAAGAATACATATGTGTACGAGTATAACGCGTATCACATGAATACATTTTGAGTATGCATAGAATTGAATTTCATATTTGCATACTATTTCTCGGTTTTGTTTTTTGCATATTTAAAGCAAAATTTGCTTAGCTATTATTTCTGCACAAAATGCAGCAACGATATTAGAAGTGGATATAAAATACGTGTGACTATATATTTTCTATAAATCTCAAATAACAAAAAAAAGCTGTCAAATTAAATATTTATGCAGTTTGACGTTACGCCTGAAAGTATGCAGCGGTATTTATATTTTTCTTCCGCACATGTGTTCATGCGCAGCCATTTTTGTATATTTTAAATTATTTTTATTTCAAAATTCATTTCCGGTTGAATATCTGCTGCTGCTGCTGCTGTAGCTGTTGCCAAAAAGCTGTTAAGTCAATTCACTTGTGTTTGTGTTGAAATTGCTTGACTCTCGGGCATATTTATAGCATTAAGATGGCGTTGCGCCAAAAGTAAAAAAAAAGTATATATATATATCGTATATGAAGTGGCCATAAAACTTTAACCTTGGCTTATTTAAATATAAAATTTTTTGGTATAAAAGACATTAACTTCGTTTGAAAGTTTTACATTTTATATATATTTTTACTGGCTGCGGTTTTGCTCGCGAATTTAAGAAATTCAAATCAGATTGACGCTTCGTGCCTTCAGGAAGGTATTAGAACAAATTTTTAAACTACTATTAGTTTAGCTCTTCCATGGATCTAAAAAGTGAGCTCCATTTTGTTCTATTTTGCTACAAGAACATCGTTTAAAATTCGACATATCTAGACCCAAAAATACAATCGAGCATTTAATCATGAATTGTGCTCTAGAGCTACCCTAGGGTCTTTTATTGGGCCCTGGTTCAATTAGTTACAAATCCAACAAATATGTAGTATACCTTTTTACTATTTTGAGGTTCCCAGGTTTTCCATGATTAATAAATTCAATTTTTGGGTTCTGCAGCAACCCTTCTGTCCCTAAATGGTCATGGTCCGATTGAAATGAAAATCCTTTTTATAGGCCACCTACGAGCAATACAATGGGTACCTAATATGTTTGAGCATTGGAGTTGTACCATTCGAACTTAAAGTCCAAGGTTTTGTAAAGAGAATTAATTTCCGAAATTTCTATACTGTGCTTCAATTTAATTTTTTAAGATTTTAAAAAACTCAAAAATATGTTTTAGCTTTGTTCCGCGTTTTTTTAAATTTTAAAAACAATATTAAACGATTAATCGATTAACCGTTTAAGGGGTATACAGAGGAGCGAATAAACTGGCATGTGCCTAGAATTTTTTTATGCAAACTTTTGGTGCACTTGAGTTGAAACTTGGCACTATATTCACATATTTGGAACTTGCCAAAAGTATTTTCGAGACGTTGATATTGCCTTTTGTAGAGGAATTAATTTGCGGTGAGCAAGCTTCTTTGGAGTGGATCATCTAAAATGCAAAAACCAAATAGATTTTATTATTATAATAGATAATCTAGTCCTTAATATAAGGAATTAGCATATTAAAAAATATTGATAAAATGGCGGCTACAAGGTATTTTGCAAAATTCTGCTCTTAGTTGTTTAAAAAATTTCAAATTTTCATCGGATGACAAAACTAAAAAAATAATTAAGAATCGGTTCAGCCGTTTCTGAGAAATCTTGCTCACCGACTGAAAAAAAACGTTTAAAGCCATATTTACGATTAACTTCGAAATATTCGTCGGATTCACTTTAAATAAAAATATTAGGCAAAAAAAAAAATCGATTTTTGAAAATCCTAACTGTATATAACCCTTAAAGAAAAAGACTTTAAAACCGTTTAATCAGTTACACTGATTTATGGTAGTAGAAAAATAATTAACGTTTTAATACAATTACAATTTTTGATTAATCGTGTCTTACCTATGGACGGCAGAATAAGACAATTAAACGATTAATCGAATGGTTAATTATGGCGATTACCGATTAATCACAATTTTACTATTAATCGAGCTGTTCTTAGTATCGGTTTACTCATTCCAAATATATGCCTAATATCAACATGCCGGTTTTGAGGCATCCATTGTACCCTAATTCAATATATTCCAGAATCCCGCAAAATAATACTTTTTATAGTTTGGGCTTTATAGTTATAGTGTGTATGTCAGTCAGGACTAAGATTTTTATATAAATAAATTTTTTTTTTTTTTTTTCAGCGAATATTTTCTTTGATGATGCCTTCGTACTGGATGAACTGCAATGTGAAAATGCACGCAATCCGCCATTGAATGATTTTGTTAAAATGCTTATAAAAAGCATTGATAAGGCAGCTTTTGAAGTTTATGGCTTGAACATACGCATTAGGCCACCGATAAAAATTGAAACACCTTACGGTGGTCGTTTAGTTTGGACGCTACCCGGACGCTCTAAGCTAATAGCACATCTCAAGAATAAGGATAAAATACGACACAAAAAACGCTGGTCACAGGTCATGTATATGTATTATTTACTTGGCTTTCGCATAATGGAACTGGATGCGCTAACGCCACGCCGTAAGGCAGTAATTGCAGAGAATACATACATTTTGGCGCTTGACGGTGACATTGATTTTCAGCCACGTGCTGTACATTTACTCATAGATCGTATGAAGGCTATTGATGAATTGGGCGCTGCTTGTGGACGCATACATCCGGTGGGACGTGGCCCAATGGTTTGGTATCAACGATTTGAATATGCGATCGGACATTGGCTACAAAAGGCAACTGAGCACGTTATCGGCTGTGTACTCTGTAGTCCGGGTTGTTTTAGTCTGTTTCGTGCTAGCGCACTCATGGAGAATAGTGTTATGAAAAAGTATACGACAGTAGCACAAGCGCCCATGGATTATGTACAATACGATCAGGGTGAGGATCGTTGGTTGTGTACTTTGCTGCTGAAACAAGGTTGGCGTGTTGAATACTCCGCAGCATCTGATGCCTATACACATGCACCGGAAATTTTCTATGAATTTTATAATCAACGACGCCGTTGGGTACCATCGACTATAGCAAATATTTTTCGATATTCTAGAGGATGCTACGACGGTCGTAAAGCAAAATAATTCCATTTCAATGCCATACATTATGTATCAAGGCATGCTTATGGTTGGCACTGTACTTGGACCGGGCACTATTTTCCTGATGATGGTTGGTGCTCTAGTGGCCGTGTTTAGCATTGATATTTGGACTGCTTTTCTATGGAATTTCTTTCCGATAATATGCTTCATTATGGCTTGTGTCTATCTGAAACAGAAGCTACAACTATTGCTGGCATTTATCATAAGCACAATTTATTGTTTAGTCATGATGGCAGTGCTTATTGGTGTCATAGTACAAATGCTTGAAGATGGTCCATTGGCACCGGCTTCATTGTTCTTTCTGCTTGTAGCAGTACAAATTACCGTTGCGGGACTAATGCATCCACAGGAAATGTTAGCTTTGGGCTGTGGCATTATCTATTATATAACAATACCTTCGATGTATATGTTGCTTATGATCTATTCGGTATTTAATATGAATGATGTATCATGGGGCACACGTGAAATCGTAACACCGTCAGCAGCTGAAACAGAAAAAGCTCAAAAAATACAACACAGCAGCAGCAGAGCAATATGTATTTACCCGGTTGGTTAAGTGATCCGATTTTAGTCGATTCAGAATTGGGTGAAATTTCATTGCTGGAGAAACGTTTCTGGCGTGATTTAATAAAACAATATTTAAAGCCACTTTTCCATACGAAACAGCAAAAGGCTGCCATAGCGAAGAGTCTCTGTGAATTGCGTAATATAATTGCTTTTGCTTTTGTCATGAGTAATTCAATATTTGTTTTGATTGTATTTTTGCTGCAACTGAAGAAGGATTATTTACATTTAAAATGGCCCATAGAACCTACGGATTTTATATCATTCGATCGTGATAATTCACAAGTTTTTATCTATCGTCAATATAAGGAATTGGATCCGATTGGTTTATGTTTTGTTTTATTTTTCGGTGTAATTTTGATTATACAATTTATTGCCATGTTTTTTCATCGTTTTGCAACATTTTCACAATTGCTGGCTTCGACTTCGTTGGGTTGGTTTCGCATTAAAAAATCGGTGAGTATGAAATTTATACTATTTTTAAAGACTATTTATAAATTGCTCTACATATAAGCGGGCAGCAATTGGTTGGACCTAATACAATCAAAACATAAAATAAACAGACATGCTTCCACAATTACAAAAATTAGCAATTTAGTTTTCAAATCGCAAATCGCAAGTCTCAAATCGCAAGTCTTAAATCGCAAGTCTCAAATCTCGAGTCCAAAATCGCAAATCACAAAATGTTGTCGATTTCAAAAGTTATGTATTTATCTTCACGTGGAATGACTCATATGCACGGGTGTTACCCAAAATCTCTTTTAGTTGGTTTTAATTTTTAAATTTTTTTTTGCTGGAGGTTTGGTAAAATATTTGCAGAGATATAGGATAGAGTTTGCTTTAATAATTATTGTGGTTATAAAAAAAAAAAAACGCAACGTCCTACCTCTTCCATGCTTTTACCAAATATTCTCCCTTTTTTATACCCTGTACCCAAAGTGTAAAAGTGTATATTAAATTTGTGCGAATGTATGTAACAGGTAGAAGGAGTCAAATTAGACCCTATAAAGTATATATATTCTTGATCAGCATTGGAAGGGGAGTCGAACTAGCTATGTGTGTCCGTCCGTCTGGCTGTCCATCCTGCTGTCTGCCGTATGAGAGAGATTATCTCGAAGACTATAAGAGATAGAGCCACCATATTTGAAACTTGCAAACGGTTATTCTCTAGACCCATTTTGAGGGGTACCCCCATACAAATCTACATCAAAACTTTGGGTTTTTGCATAAAAAACGTGTCTGCTTCTTATTCTAGGAAATCCAAATTTGTTATAAATTATGGTTATGATAGTCCCAATGAAATATTCTAATAAGGGTCGGACTAACAAAATTTTAGGTAAAGCCCCCATACAAATCTACCCCCAAAATTTCGGGTTTTTGCATATAAAGTTTGTTTGCCGGTCAATGTGTCTTATTCTAGGTATTCTAAAATTTAAGTTTAGTAAAAATTATGTCTATGATAGTCCCAATAAAATATCCCAATATGGGTAAGACCAACAAAATTTTAGGTATAGCCCCCATACAAATATACCCCAAAATTTTGGGTATTTGCATAAAAACTTCTCGGTTTCTTATTCTAATTAAATTTAGTATAATTTGGGACCCTAAAACCCTGCTCTTACCCAAAATTTTGTTTTTTATAAATTATATTCTATGATTGTCCCAATAAAATATTCCAATATAGGTAGGCCCAAAATTTTAGGCCTTATAAAAATATACCCCAAAATTTCGGGTTTTTGCATAAAAACGTCTTCGTTTCTTATTCTAGGAACTCTAAATTTAGTATAAATTATGTCTATGATAGTCCCAATAAAATATCCCAATATGGGTAGTACCAAAAAAATTTTACGTAAAGCCCCCTAAAAAATCAGTATGTCGCCATTTTGTTTTTAAACATAGCCAATATGGGGAATTAAGTTTGCAAAAAAAATTGTAGGTCAAGCGCTATCGAATATTGGGTAAAGTTATCGATTTTATTCTGGGACAGCTTTCTAATTTATACTCGGCTATTAACTTTGCATGTATGAGATGCAATATTTTTTTATTAGTCACGTGCAATCGGGTTTTTTCTTACTAAAAATCACTAAATCTATTTACTTTTTATACTTTATAATAAAAAAAACCCCAATTCACTTTACAGATAACCGATGAAGATGCTGCTTTAGAGATCAAAGGAAACGCATACAAAATTGCGCGTCAACTGCAGCGACCCAAACGCTTTGATGATGAAATTGACGATGACGATGATGATAACGTTGACAACGACGATGCTTTTGATTTAGATACTTTTGGGACCACAGCACGTCAGCATGGCAGCGGTGTAAGACGTCAAACTATTTTCAAATTACACGAAAATTGTAATAAACGTGAAAATGATTACAGTGATTTGGTGCGTAATTTTGAGCGTCGTTTCTTTGGCGATGGTGCGTATGCGTAATAAATAAAAATAAATTAAATTGTACACAATTTTTATTTTTTTTCTATTTTTTCAGAGGACATCAAAGTAAAAAACTTGGCATTAAGTCGCAAATCTGTTATGCTACTCAATGAGCGTCGTTCAATGGCAAAGCAAAGTTTTAAACAAGAAGTGCAACGCAATAATGACTTGTCCGTCTATGGTAATCCGGCTTTTGAACCAAATATCGAGTGGTAATGGTGCATAAAATAAATACTACACTATTTTCTATAATTATACTTTTGCTTAAACTAATTAAGCTATCTGTAAAAAGAAAATTTTATTAATTACAAAAAAAAAAATAAAAACAAAAGCAAGTTTTTTGCATCCTTTGGGAAAGAAGTCATTTATGTTCATTAGCATAATTACATTCGCTAAGTAATTCATCAATGTCGTTCTACAAGTAAGCAGCAAGTAAGTAAGTAAGCTGCAAGTGTTAAGTTAAAAACTTAAGCGCATTTCTAACGCGAATTTCCACACTTATTCACTGTCAACTTTCTTGTTACTATTTTGCTCTTAGCTGAAATGCAAATCAAAGTGTGATTAGCTTAGATTTGAAGTTTTTCTTGGATACATGGATGATATACAAACACTTGGTTGGTTGGTTGGTTAAACTGAATGACTGAGTAGCAAGCTAAGTGATTGAGTGCACTGCTTGCTTCGAGTAGTGCGTTGGCTGCGTTTTATAAAAAAATAGTTTAATGGTACTTTTGTTGGTTTTCAATTTAGTATCTTTAAGATACTCACTGTATCTTATTGGTAAGTCAGTGTTTATCAAAAGGTATGGATACGTTCAAAGATTCGATTATAATGGTTTAAATCTTAGAAGATAAATTCTGATCATTTCGAGTGACTCATTCATAGAAGTCTTAAAGAAATTTTTAATTGAAAAAAATGTACGAAATAAAAAAGCCAGGAATTCGGTACATTATGGAATTTATCACTTGTGTATATGTATTTAGACTAGTTTAAGAGTTCTGTCAGTTATGTTCCATCGTTCAAATGTCTTGGAAATGATACAAAAACAAGCAAGAACGTTAAATTCGGAAGCACCGAAACTCAAATACCCGCCACACGAAACTTTATTCATTTTCTTGAAAAAATAAAAAAATAGAAGGTGAGTTTGTATGGGACTATATGTTATAGTGGCTCTATCCTTGTCATATCGGAAGCATATTCATAGAATAATAGTAGAAGTTATTTAACACATATTGGAGTGAATATATCCATAAATAAGAACTATTTTCATAAAAAATATTAAAAATTGGCGCTTAGTTTGTATGGGGGCCGTATAAAAAATGGGCGTGGCACCTTTCTTTTGAAATTGGATGTCATTAAAGTGCTTTTATCCATATTTGTAGTAAGTACATTTACAAATAATAACAATTTTCATACAAAAAATCGAAAAAAATGGTAAGTTTGCATGGGGGCTATATCTAAAAATGGGCGTGGCACCTTTCTTCTGATATTGGATGGATGGATATTGGATTAAAAGTCTTTTTACCCGATTTGTAGTCAAAACATTCATAAATAATAACTATTTTCACACAAAAAAATCGAAAAAAATGGTAAGTTAGTATGGGGGCTATGTCTAAAAGTGGGCGTGGCACCTTGGTTCTGACATACAAACTGCTTAGGAACACAAAAAGCTTAAGTTTAAAGTTTCAGGTCAATATCTTTAAAACTTTCCGAGAAAAACGGATTGCAACAGACGGACGGACGGACAAAAAGACAGACGGACATGGCTAGATCGATTCGTCTCGTCCAGCTGATCAATAATATATATACTTTATGGGGTCTCCGATGCCTCCTTTAATGCGTTACAAACTTTCCGACAAACTGATAATACCCTTAACACTATGTGTGGCGGGTATAACAATAAAACTGCGTGAGGTACAAATTGAAGCCTAGAGATTTTGAGCGGCAGCTTCAACGCCAAATTTTATACAAATGAGAATCCAAAGCGGAAAAAGTCGTGGAAAAATTCCCAAATATGCTCTCATATCAACGAGCAAGTTATACAACCATTGATCAAAAATTCTGCTGCGTATTTTAGGGGATCAGCTTGCCGTTATATATCATGAGCTGTTGAATTCGGGTGATATTATTGCTGGAGCTCAATACCGAAAGAAACTAATGTGCACGTTCCATATTTTTCTCGCACGTGCGCAGCTTTTTTTCGCACGAACTCAACTTTTTTTTTCGCACGTGAGTAACTTTTCTCGCATCTACCAGAGAACGGCATTCGTTGAGCGCAAAAACGTTCATACACGAACAATAGCCGATTAAGCAACCCATTCGGCTCAAGTGCTCAAGCTGACGCTCGCATATGTTTTTACTCTTGAGTTAAAATCACTCAACTTTGGTACAATTGTTTTGCTCACTGAGTTTATTTCTGCAAACGTGAGCAAATAATTTTAGATCGTAGGCTGTACGTTGTACACCGTGCTGCCGATTTAGATTTTTTTCTCTTTCGCACTCATGCATTATAAACTGTATTGAATTTTAAAACAGTACACTATGCGTATGTGCGAAAGAGAAAAAAAGGGTAAATCGGCAGCACTGGTAGTACACGAATGACGTGATCGTCAGTACGAGCTGATTTTTATTCGACGCTATGTTTCGCTCAGTTACTGGAATTGAGTAAGAATTTTTGCGTCTGAGCTGAAAAGTGTGAAATTTGCAGATCTCTGGCATCTACGCACATTTTTCTCGCACGTAGGCATCTTTTTTCTCGCACGTATGCAATTTTTCTCGCATGTTCACCCATTTTTCTCGCGTGTACGCACATTTTTCTCGCTCTTATATCGGAACAAGAGAAGGCAAATTTTTCGGTGCGAAATTCGGAATTTCGACGTGGATTTCAAGAAGGTGGAAGAAAGTTATATCAAAATTTTGGAATAAAATGGCGGTTTTCAATTTTTTCTTTCAATAATAAATATTTTTTTAATCGATTATTTTTTATTATTCCAAAAAAAAATATATATTTTCGTTTATAAACAAAATGCTTTCCATACTTATATGAATCAATAAAATTGAAATAAATTAAATAATCTATATCAGTTTTAATCCCTTGTGGTGCTTTGAATTTAGTAGTCATTAATTTTAATTGAAATTGCATTTTAACAAAAAATTGTGTAAAAATATTTTGTTGTACGTTTTTCTGACACTATTATTATTTTTATTTTATTCAAGTAAGCATTTGTTTTTATCACTTCTTTTTAGAAAATTTATTTTCGAAATATTTAAAATCGAAATATACAAATTTTCACATTTTTATGCAAATAATCACATTTTTCCATAATATTTTTTGTATATTTTTCCCTACGGTTTGCTTTAAAAGTCAACAAAATTTTTGTATATTTTTGTGTATATTTTTATTTTGAAAAAAAAAAAAAAAAAGTATGACAGAAATAATTAAAAACTGCTACAGGATATTTTCGCTCATTGCAATTCAATGAATTGCAACGAGTTTATTTGTCGCTGTTGGCAGTTTACTAATTACAATACAAAATTATCTTTTATAAATAAATTATTTATTTTTATTAATATTTTTTTTTCAGTAAACTTTTCATGCATTTTTGCATTTTTATCTGAAAAATGAATTTTAAATTGTTTTGTCAGTTAATTAATTTTTTCCTTTGGCTTTGCATTAAATTGATAGTGCTGCACATTAAAATGGGTTTTTTTTTTTTGTATTAAAAAAATATGAAAATATTTGCAATTTTATTAAAAAAATTAAAATTTATTGATTCTCGCTGCTGTTTTTTAACATTTTTATAATAATTATTTTTATTAAATTTTTTTTTTTGCAGGTAAGCACTTTTGATGCATTAAGTGCAGATAATGAAGTAAACTGAAAAATAATTGGTAAAATATTTTATACTTGTGATACTTAATTAATTAAAAAGGTTTTTAAAAAATATTTTTTGTGTGATAATTAAAGAAAGATTAACACTTTAAATTATGCTTGGATTTTATGCATGATGAAATCAATAACTAAAATCAGTTTTTTATGTGTGCAAAAATGGAATAAAAATATTTTATATTTTAATGAATTTTTGGTATAGCTCTGATTTTATTTTTAATCGATCTTAGCCATAACCCTAAGAGAGTCTGTCGCATTTTCTAAACCCAAGTCGAGAGACTAGGAAATAGAAACGCCAAAAATAAACTCACAGATCTTTCATTAAACTCAAAGTAAAATGATGATTTTAAAAAACGTTTTACTCCAAGCAAAAATTAGAACGTGCGTTTTTAAAATTAGAGCACATCGAAACGTTTTGGCAACAGGCACAAACATTTTTAAAATATTTGAAGATGCTTTTTAATTTGCTAACTAAAACCGATTAAGACCCCAGAGAGCCTTCTCATCCTTGAATGAAAATAGTGTAATTTTGAGATAAACGTAAGATGTTTTTGTTTTAAAATAAAAAAAAATGATATAAACAATCAAAAATGTTTTTTTTTCGGTAGGCTCGAAGTAGTGCTGTGTGATTGTTGGATATAATCGATGTTTGATGATTGTAAAAAAATTGATTGTTGTTGATTAATTATGATTACCAAAAAAAAAAAAAAAAGTTTTTTTTATACTAAAAATAATAAGTAAAGGTCCTTTGTTATTTTTGTGAATAAGATGATTAGGGTGATCAATGAAAATTTTACACGAAAATGTGTTATTTTCCCAAGTAAAATACATGGTAAACTTCTGGGGCTTTGCGGCACTGTAAAAACGTTATCCGATTCAAAAATGAAAAAATAGGTGTCTTCTTAATTTTCGATATAGAACAATCCTAGGGGGTGAGCGCATACATTTTTTTTTGGACCACCCTAATGATATTAATAATGCTAACAATTGAAGACCCTTTTTATTTTGCTGTCACTAGTAAAAGCTTTGTTATTACTCATCCCCGTGGTTGCTTCATTGCGTATGATGAACCCATGATTGTGATTATCAATGCCGCGACTATTGTCCTCTGTCGACTACTTGATTATTGATTGTTGATTAATCGATTATTGATTCTGGAAATAATTGATTAATTGATTAAATCGATTAAAATAATCAATTGCTGATTGATTAATCGATTAATCACACAGTCCTAGTCCTAAGCTTAAATACTCACCACACAGAAATTTGAATAGCTTATATATGATAATCGGTGGCGTAGATAGTATTTGCTAAAGGATATGGGTAGGGTTCCACGATCCGATACAATCCAGCTTTTGACAGTATTTTATTATTATTATATAGAAATGTATTATAATAATTTTCTTGAAAAATCACATAACGGTAGTTTGTATGGGTACGGTTTATTATAATGGCCCGATCCGTATCACACCGGTAATGTATATGTATATAGGATGACACTAAAAGTGGTTTTACCTAATTCAGACTGAATATATTCAACATAACTATTTTCATACAAAAACCTATAATACATAAAATGGGCTTAGCATCATGCTTCTAATATACAAACTACTTGGGAACGGGTATAAAAATAAAGAAGTCGTAGAATCCGGGACTATTCCGAATAAAGATGTTTTCTTCGATTTGAATTTAAATTAAGACTCAATAATTTCTTTATACAAAGCTGAGTCATAGTGCTCATTCGTAAAAAAAAATGTAATACGAGGTGTGTTCAAAAAGTATCGCATATTTTGTGTTTTTTTTTTAAATTATTTATTTATTCATGAATATCTATTTTGTCCCCTTTAAAGTAATCCCTTCCCGATAAAATACACCTATGCCAACGTTTTTTCCAATCCTCGAAACATGCCAAATAGTCCCTTTCCGGTATAGAAAACAGCGCCTTCTTTGATTTAGCTTTTATCTCCTCAAGCGACTCGAAACGTGTTCCCCGGAGTGGTCTCTTGAGTTTTGGGAATAGCCAGAAGTCACACGCTGCCAAATCAAGCGAATATGGTGTTTACGGAACGATATTGGTTGGATTTTTGGCAAAAAAGTCACAAAAAATCAGTACAGTTTTTAAAAAATATCATCATTTTTAGTACCAACCGAGACTTGACACGTTTGACGCCCAAAACATCCATCAAAATTGTGTTAATTGATCCTTTCGAAACGTCAATTTCATCAGCAATGTCTCTCATAGTTAATCGACGGTGTGCAAGCACTAATTCTTTAATTTTTGGATGTGAGCATCGTCCGTTGAGGTCGATGGTTGATCAGGGAGCTCTTCGTCTTCAACACGTTCGCAACCTTCTTTCAACAATTTATACCAATCAAATGTTGTTGATTTTCGTAGAGCTCGGTCCCCATAAGCCTTCTTCAACATTTTTATTCCATTTATTCCATTCAGAAAAAGAATTTGATACAGGTTCTTTGATCCATTTTTTTGAATAGGTAAAAATCGAAGACGATCCAAGACACGTGCAAGCAAAGCAGCTGTCAACAATTAAGTGAACATTCAAAATGGCCGAGCTTGTCGGCATAAGTGAGAGACATGAGTACCAACATAACGCCACAAAAAATCCAAATTCGAATATACGTAACCCGCAAAAATTCAAAATTCGCGATAATGTTTGAACACACCTCGTAAATTTAAAAAAAATATTTATGATAATCCAAGTTTTAAGTTGAAAAACGTCAACGGAAACCAAAACAGACAAGTTCGATTCGATATATCTTTCGGATTCCGTTTACAAATCGAATACTTAAGACAATTTCTTATCATTTTCAGGTACAGTAGCAAAAACTTAGCGAATAATAATTTGGGTCTTGGGTTATTTTATTTTTGAATTAATTACGAGCTCATTCGAATAGTTTTTCTTAATTTATGTTACGAATTAACGATTTGTGATGTCTTTTCAAATGTATGTTGCCGCTTTCCAGCAAACTTATACGACCTGTGTCATATAAAAAAACAAGAAAGAACGCTTAAATCGAGATACCCTGTACCCAATCTTTATGTACCTTAAATTAAGTCCTATCTTTATATATACCTTATTGTATTGGATTTTCAAACAAAAACTTGAAAAATTGGGTAAATTTGTATGGGGGCTATATTGTTGGTCCTACCCATATTGGGATATTTTATTGGGACTATCATAGACATAATTTATACTAAGTTTGAAACTCTAAAAAACAATGACGTTTTTATGCAAAAACCTAAAATTTTGGGGTACATTTGTATGGAGGGTACCCCTTACAATGGGTCTAGAGAAAAACCGTTTGCAAGTGAACACTTGACGGCTCAGGAGAGTCTAAGTTTCAAATATGGTGGCCCTATCTCTTATAGTCTCCGAGATAATCTCTCTAATACGGCAGACAGCAAGACGGACAGACAGACGGACGGACGGACAGACATAGCTAGTTCGACTCCCCTTCCAATGCTGATCAAGAATGTATATACTTTATAGGGTCTATCTTGCCTCCTTCTGTCTGTTACATACATTCGCACTAACTTAATATACACTTTTACGCTTTGGGTACAGGGTATAAAAAAAAATATTTCATCTAAATTCAGCCACACTTAACTAGATTTATTTTCACTCGTTATGCATATATTGTATTTATGTCAAAAAACAGCATTATGAATATCAAATACATACATTATTTGCATGTTTATTAACCCAAATTAAAGCCATTTATCGCGACATTATTAGCAAATATTATAAATCATTCAATCAAAGCGTTTGACATGTGCCTATATTAATGTGTAAATGTCATAAATGTACAACAAATATTAGATAAAATAAACTATTTTTTGATGTTGCGTTATTAATCATAAACTGTAATTAGTTATTAGCGTATTATGAAAACAAAATAAACAAAATAATCCTACAAAATATTTGCTTAATAAACAAAAAGTTTTTTGAGATACATTTGTATCTAAAAATGTATCTAAAAATGTTCAGTTTATATTACGCATACGAAATGTAACTTTTATGCTTTAAGACTATTCAAACACAACTCTTATAATAAAAAGTGCATTAAAATAAATCCAAGTATTATAAATAAAAATGACCCATACACTGATATAGAGTTTTAAAATTGTATCTCATTGCATTTTACATAGAACATAAATAAATAAATAAAAAAAAAAATGATTGCAAACGGCATGGCCCAATTGATAAGCAGCAACTACGTAAAAATTATTGTATTATTATGATTACTACAATATATTTTTTTTTTATATTTATTTTAATCAGTTATTGTCGTCGATATATGAACGAAATACAAACATTCACTGACTGTGTGACTTATTGATAACGTTTCTAAATTGAATAACAAATACAACAACAACAATAACAAAAAAATGCAATAAAAAAATAAACATTTTAATCGCAATCGCCAATGAATACTTACAATTACAAATGTTCATTCGCTTGCCTTGCTGCCTTTATTATCAGCGCCACACAAAAATCCAAAATACGCACAGCTTTCACACACATTCCAATACCATATAACGCAGTCAGTCTGACAGTCTGGATTGCTGGTGCTAGAGTCCAGTATAGATTTAACCTAGCTGCCAATGAACGCGCATATTTTTCAGTATCATTTGATTTCTTTAGGTGTACAGTGCTGTGCATTTTTTAATTGAAAATTAATGTAAAAAAAAAAATAAAAGCCTTAAGGCTGTGATCTGTAACTGTGTTCGAATTTAAAAAAAAAATATAAATAATAATAAAATAAAATAAAAAAGCTAAAGGATACTTTAAAAGTATTTATGTGATATTGTATATTAATTAAATTATTATAAATAATTTTTTATTATATAAAAAAATTTAAAATGCTGCGCCATAGTTTGAATCTAACAAATTATATAAAAAATGGTCTAAAACAACAAAGTTGGCGTGCCTTGAATACACATGGACCCAGACAGCCTGTAAGTATTAAATAAATAAAGTGTTAAAATAATAATTTATGAAGAAAACCAAAAAAAAAAAAAAAAAAAAATAAATAAATAAATAATAATAATAACTAAGTAAAATAAATAAAGAAATAAATTACAATAAATAAATTAAAAAAAAGTAATAATATTAAAGAATTAAATAAATAAAATTAAATAAAAATATATAAACAATAAATAAAAAAATAATTAATTAATTTATATTTATGAAATTTAAGTGGCAACAATAATATTAAAAATAGTAAAGTTAGCAAAAACAAAATAAAACACACAAAAGAAAAAATAAATAAATAAATAAATAAATAAAATAAAATAAAATAAATTACAATAAATAAATTAAAAATAAATAAAAAAATAATAAAGAATTAGAAAATAAATAAAAATATAAAACACAATAAACAAAAAAAGTTCAAATAAAAAAATAATTAATTTAATAAATATTTATGAATTACAATGATAATAATAATAAAATAAAAAATAATCAAATAAGGAAAAATAAATTAAAATATACAAAAAAAAAAAAAATAATAATAATAATAATAACTAAATAAAATAAATAAAAAAATAAATTACAATAAATAAATAAAAATAAAAATAAAATAATAAAGAATTAAATAAATAAAAAAGTAAATAAAAATATATAAACAATAAATAAAAAAATGAATAATTAATTAATATTTATAAAATTTAAGTGGTAACAATAATATAAAAATAGTAAAATTAGAAAAACAAAATAAAACATACATAAGGAAAAAAATAAATAAATAAAAAAAAATTATAATAAATAAATTAAAAATAAAAAATTAATAATAAGAATTAGAAAAAATAAAAAAATTAAAACACAATAAATAAAAAAGTTTAAATAAAAAAATAATTAATTAATAAATATTTATGAATTACAGAATTAATAAATATTTATGAATTACAGTGGTAATAATAATAAAATAAAAATAATCAAATAAGGAAAAATAAAAAAAAAATATACAAAAAAAAAAACAAATATTTAAAAACAAAAAAATATATTAATAAAAAAATAAAAATAAAATAAAATATATGTACAAAAAAAAAAAAAAAAAAAAATATATATAAAAAACAAGCAAAAACGTTAACTTCGGTGGAACCGAAGCTCAAATACCCGTTACACAACACTTTTAATAGTTTATATGTTCACCAGGGGCTTAGATTAAATTTCACGATGAACTTGGTCAAATTTGTATGGAGGCTTTATGTTATATTTGCCCGATCCTTACCATATCGAAAGTTTTCACTTAGGTGGACATTGGAATTGATTTTACCAAATTTAATTGAATTCATTCAGAAATAATAAATGTTTTCATATAAAAACTCGAAAATGGGCGGTAAATTTGTATGGAAGCTATACATAAAAATGGGCGTGGCGCCTTAGATTTGACATTGGATGACATAAAAAGTGTTCTTACCCTATTTGGATTAAATATATTCATAAATAATAACTATTTTCATACAAAAAGTCGAAAAAGTGGTAAGTTTGTATGGGGGCTATATCTGAAAATGGACGTGGCAACATTCTTTTGATATTGGATGCCATTAGAAGTATTTTTACCCTACATTGTAGTAAAAGCATTCATTAATAATAACTATTTTCATACAAAAAATCGAAAAAAAGTGGTAAGTTTGTATGGGGACTATATCTAAAAATGGGCGTGGAACCTTGGTTCTGATATACAAAGTAACTAGGAGCACAAAAAGCTTAAGTTTAAAATTTCAGGTCAATATCTTTAAAACTTTCCGAGTAACACTCACCGCAACAGACAGACAGACGGACAGACAGACAGACGGACATGGCTAAATCGATTCGTCTCATCGAGCTGATCAATAATATATATACTTTATGGGGTCTCCGATGTCTCCTTCAATGCGTTGCAAACTTTCGGACAAACTGAATATACCCGTTTACACTTTGTGTAACGGGTATAAAAAATAATAATAAATAAAATAAAGAGGATATAATCATTTTTATAAAAAAAAAAAAATAAATAAAGAACGCCAGTAGCCAGTTTTTATGAATCTTAAGTTATGTATGTCCTACTCGTGGAATATCTATTTTACGGGGGCTTGGTGTTACAGTGGTTCCATACGCAACATATTCAGAAATTTGGTTGCGCTTAACATGAAATTAGGTCAGACTAAATTTGGCCTATTCTATTATAAGAAACCAAAAACTTTTCCATACACAAAGTATTTTGTATGGAGGAGTATAAATAACATTTTTTTTCATATTAACCAAATAAGGATATTTTAAATTAAATCTACAGTTCCTACATTTAGAAACGAAAAAGATTTTCTGCAAAAACTCAATATGTTGTGGTAGGTTTTTATGGAAATACTCCAAAAATGAGTTGCGAGAAACCCCGTTTATAAATACTCACTTAAAGGCTTAGAAAGAAGAATCTAAGTTTCAAATATAGTGGCTCTACCTTTTATAGCTAATTGTTTTAATAGAGTATATCAAGCCTCCTGTCTCTGCTACATACATTTGCATTGAGAACATGACTGCATATTTATTTAAGGTGAAATATATTAATTACATATTTGTGATTCTCTTTTTAAAATTAAACCAAAGAAATTTTTAAAACAACTACACCGACCTCATGTTGCATGACAACTCTGCTTATAGTGCATTGCTGTACATGAACACTTACATGTTAGTGATGGTAAATTTTCGATAACACTAGCGATACTAATATTAGTTTACAATTTTTGTTGAAATTTACACTATTCATAAAACTATTTAAAGTCTCATTTTAGATGTATTAGAATCAACCGAAAGAAATTTTTTTTTGTTTTGAATTTAATTGTTAAAGATTTGAGTGACTACCCTAAAAAAAAGGATTAATAATATATTCAAAAGTTTAAATTGTTTTTAATTGATATACATTAAATATAATAACGCTAATTACTCGTATAATAAATAAAAAAACTTATTAACTTAAATGTTTGCAAATTAAACAAATACATTAAATATTTAACATATTATGCAAAAATATAATAATAAAAAAAAAACATAACAAATTGCTGAATGCAAATATTGAAATAATGTTTAAAAAAAAAATCAGCTTAATTTATTAGCATAAAACAGAGAAAAATTTCATATTTAATGTGTTCATGTTTATTTAACATTTTATTGAACATCAACAAAAAAAAAATAAGCTGAAAAAAAGTAATAATAATACACAATTAATAAAAAAAAAAAGAAAAATTAATTTAATAAAAAATTTTAAATATTATAATTTTTTGTGCAAATCGAGTTTTAATAAAAAGCAAATTAAAGCGTTATGATTTACATATTCTGTAGCAATGGACATGGCTGACAGAAGCACATGGCTTACAAAAACTCGATTTTTAATATCGAATGCCAGGCAGACATCGATAAATTCAATTTAAGTTTAATGCAAAAAAAAACAACACGTTTAACTTTCGGCAAAAAATAGCGCAAAGCTGTCTATTTTATTATTGAGCAGATCTTGGCTGAGTTGAAAAACAGATTCAGCGTGTTTGGGAAGATCTGACAACGTTTTTCGATAACGTATCTTTAATCTGATAGTCACTTAGTCGATTCAGAGTTTTCCCAAGTGCTGCGCATTGAAAATCATTAACAATGTTTTAATCTGAAATCTGTGAATTATTTTGATTTTCAAATTACAATCCAATCATCATATTAGAATGCTGTAGTCCAAAAAGATCTTATGGACTAATATTTTGGTGCTTAATTAAAAATGACAAAAAAAAAAAACTCATCAAAAATACTATATCAGGATATAATATTAAAGTAGATCATGGTCAGATAATTACACTAAAAACATTCTATACTTTATTTTTTTTTTTTTTTTTTTAATTCTTTTTTTAATAATTTAATTTTTAAATATTCAATTTTTTTTTTTTAAAAAAAAAAAAAAAAAAAAAAAAAAAAAAAAAATTATTTCCGCATTATCAGATCACTACTGTTAATCCCCCCGCAAAGACCTTGCGAGACTGACAGTCGCCATTACTGGGCATTAGCCCATCGGAGAACACGCGGCAAGATTAGGTATCCCTTATAACAGTACCTGGAGAAGTTGTAAGGAAAAGGACAGTCCAGAAACGTTAGAACACTTTATCTGTGTGTGTCCTGCACTAGATCGACTAAATTGATACATTTTGATCATTGGCAGTTAGAATCGCTAGACGATCTAGCACTTTTATGTCCCTTCAAACTAAGGTCCTACCTTAACTGTACTGGTTGACTCTGATCCACAACCTTCAACATACAACAGGTTTCCCTACCAAGATTTTTAGTGGTAACAAAACGGCGGAATATGGAATATTTTTCCCTCACCTTAATCCATCTATTTCCGCTATATGCAATTTAATAATATGCAGGAGAATGACGAATATCCTCACGAAATGTTCAATGTTCACCTCTATGTTCTCAGATTATTTATTATGTGCTGGATGTGCCTAGACTAAGGGTTCTCCTTAGAGTTGGGAATGATCCGTGTTAGCCCGATTCGACACGAAAAATTAAAAAAAAACCCACAGTTCAATTTTTATTGTTTTTTATACCCGCCACACACAGTGTGAAGGGTGTTATCAGTTGTCGGAAAGTTTGTAACGCATCAAAGGAGGCATCGTAGACCCCATAAAGTATATATATTATTGATCAGCTCGACGAGACGAATCGATTAAGCCACCATGTCCGTCTGTCTGTCTGTCTGTCTGTCTGTCTATCCATCCGTCCGTCTGTCCGTCTGTCTGTCCGTCTGTATGTTGCAATGCGTTTTTTTAGGAAAGTTTTAAAGATATTGACCTGAAACTTTAAACTTAAACTTTTTGTGTTCCTAGGCAGTTTGTATGTCAGAACCAAGGTGCCACGCCCACTTTTAGACATAGCCCCCATACTAACTTACCATTTTTTCGATTTTTTTGTGTGAAAATAGTTATTATTTATGAATGTTTTGACTACAAATCGGGTAAAAACACTTTTAATCCAATATCCATCCAGCCAATATCAGGAGAAAGGTGCCACGCCCATTTTTAGATATAGCTCCCTTGCAAACTTACCATTTTTTTCGATTTTTTGTATTAAAATTGTTATTATTTGTAAATGTATTTACTACAAATTGCGTAAAAGCACTTCCAATGACATTCAATTTCAAAAGAAAGGTGCCACGCCCATTTTTTTGATATGGCCCCCCACAAACCAAGCGCCCATTTTTCAGATTTTGTATGAAAATAGTTCCTATTTATGGATATATTCACTCCAATCTGTGTAAAATCACTTCTACTGTTATCCTATAAATATACTACCGATATGACAAGGATCGAGCCATTTCTATAACATATAGACCCCATACAAACTCACCTTCCATTTTATAATTTTTTTTTTAAGAAAATGATTAAAGTTTTGTGTGGCGGGTATTTCAGCTTTGGTGCTACCGAAGTTAACGTTTTTCCTTGTTTTTTTCTATTGTGTTTTTTTCGAGCATTTTCGGACCATGATGACAAAAACCCAGCCAATACCATATCTCTAGTTCATATCGACTTTGATGATATTCGTATTTTTTCGCTTGAAAATTGTTTTTTGGAACTTTAGGACTACGCTATCACGGTATAAAGTAATAATGCACTTTATGACAAAGTTATTCAACACTTTGTAAGCCATATAATTTTTCGTAAAACATTTTACAATAACACATACGATGACATATTTACTTTTTTCATTATTATTTTATTTAAAGCATTTCTGGGACAACTGCACAAAAAAAAAAGAAGCTTACAAAGGTAAAAGTGCATATTCGAACAATAATATTAATAATAATAAGAATAGTTGCACATTATTTAAGCACCCTAGGGTCCTGACAATGCCACAATAGTACGTGAGTGCTTTTACACTTGTTTGGCCGAACTGAACTGAACAGAAATGAAAGACAACAACAAAAAGAGCACTCAACTCTATTTTACAAAATGTACTCGAGTATGTGTCATGTTTTTCTGTTTGTGTACGGAAATACAATATTTACACTTAACAATTTATTTTTCTGCAAAAAGGAAACCCTTTCGAAATGTACGCCTTTCTGACTGTCTGTCTGTCTGTCCATTAAATGAACTTTTACCTCTTCTTGCCCTCTTCAAAGTGACAACAATTTGCGCCTTTTGTTTGACACCGGTCGATGTTTTTCTTTTTTTTTTTTTGCTTGTTACACAGCTTACACACGACTAAAGGAGCTTCATAAACAGACGGAATGATTATATTTAAGGCAAATCAATTTCTTGGAATCATATTAAATGTAATGTGCGGCACATTCAATTATCAACGTTAAACCCGAAAGCCAAAATGTGCCCTTTTAACATTTTGTGTAGCCTTATTTTCGGGCACGATTAAGCCTAAACGAAAATGTTAAATTTATGTAAATTTTATACAAATCTATGTAAGATTATATCTGGGCCATATGCTGCAGACGAAAAATACTTTAGGCTTTTTTGTTGCGTGACTTTTGACTTAGTTGGATAATATTGAATAGGATTATTATTAGTATTTTTTTTTAAAGAATGTCACGTTAAATTTTAGGTTTGTATATTTTGCATGGTAGTAGCTAGTTTATTTAAGTATTTTTATAGTTATTGAATGAAGCTGGATTAAATATGAAAAGGACTTAAGATATTTTATTAAATAAATGAAAATTCTTGCTCCTTTTAATGCTTTTTCTATTTTTTTGAGTAAGGCAATGCTTTTATAAGAGCCATAATCGAAATAGCACAAAATCAAAATAGCATTGCCATTTTAAAAACAAAAATATAGATAAAATATGCTATGTGGATCGTATTAATTTTGTGGATTGTATTCAAAAGTTTTTTTTTAATTTCTATATGTTTAAGTATTTTTATAGTTATTGAATGAAGCTGGATTAAATATAAAAAGGACTTAAGATATTTTATTAAATAAATGCAAATTCTTGCTCCTTTTAATGCTTTTTCTATTTTTTTGAGTATGGCAATGCTTTTATAAGAGCCATAATCGAAATAGCACAAAATCAAAAAAGCATTGCCATTTAAAAGACAAAAACTCCAATAAAATACACTATGTGGATTGTATTATTTTTTGTGGATTGTATTCAAAAGTTTTTTTTTATATTTCTATATGAACCAGCAATATAATTGTTCACATGTCATATTGCTCAGGAAAATTTTGTTCATTAGTTTCGCCTAATATCAAGGTCGTCGCACAATTTTTACAAGTCCAACTGATTTGTACATCTCTAAGCATTTTTTATTTGACAAGTCCATGTACTGCATATAATTTTATTTTTTGAATTTTAAACACACAATCCGTTTCAGGTTATTATGAAAAGGTTTTACTATTTATTTTTAAAGTTTCATATTCGGTAATAATTTTTATACAATTAAGAGCAACAATCAATACAGTCCACATTAACTTTCAATATGGCAATGCTGTCAAAATTTTTAATTGTGTCAATTTAAAAGAAAATAAAAGTTCAATATAGAAATTTTATTCACAACAATTTAAATGAATATTTATAAAAAAAAAAAAAAATACTATCTGTACTACCCGAACTTGCTCGCGTCATGTACACATGCCAAATTTCTTTTGTCTAGTTCAATTATTTGTAAAAATTTTAAGAGTTTGGCGGGTCGGCTGGCGGTGGGCTGGCGGTGGGCATCGCCCATTTATCTAAAAAAAAAAAAAAAAAAAAAAGGGATTAATACTATCCTTTATGATGGACTAAAAGATACACACTTATTAACTTTCATTGAAATCAGTTGTATTTTATACTTTTCAGTTACAAATTTAGAAAACAATTCAAAGAATGAACGCAAACGTACTGCAAAGTCTGCACAAAAATAGGGAACCAAAAAAAAAAACAAAAAAAAAAAAAATAGAACAAAATTATAAAAAAATGTAGAATTAAAAATCAACTTAAATAAATGCGAGCATAAAGTGTTTGTGAATTATAACTTTGAATTGTAATTTTATATGTACAATATTTTTTCTACTTAATCGAATCGTAAAATTGTGGTATTAAAGAGTAAAGTGAGACGACGTAGCAATGTTCCTTCGTATGTTTCGCGAAAGATACAACAGATGGAGTCACCCAAAATGTGTATTTACATTCTGCTAAGCATTCCACTGCTTTGAAATCTCATATTATATTGCGCGTGTTTCGATGACGTCAAGCTTATTATTTTTACAATTACTTCAAGATTTTTATTTACAGAAATTTCCTTATTTTTGTTTCATTAATTGGCTTATCGGACACTTGATTAGTTTAATTTTATTTTAATTGGTTAAAATTTGTAGAGATTTGTTATTGTTTTTTTTTTTTTTTTTTTTATTATTACTTTTTTTTTAATGTTTGGTCAATGAATTTTGAGGTACAAAGTGCGTTGGAATATTTTTAGTTTGGAAATACTAATTTGTGCTTAGATTAGAAAATTAGTGGAAAAAACCGGTTAGTCAGGAACTTTGATATTTTCTGATAAGGTAACCCAAATTTTTTAAATATGTATTCAATAAAGTCTGTGCAAAAATTAATTGTACAATTGTAGAATTTGCAACTTAATTTTTGGTAAAAATTTTTTAAAGGATACCCATTTAATTAGTACAAATGGTATATTGTCGGACATTTTAAATAAAAGTTCGAATTATTCCTCCACTTTTTTGTTAATATTCATAAAATTATTCGTTTAGATTTGTTTATTGACAAATTGAACCCTTAGACTTGAAAAGTATTGTTTTCTAGAAGCTGATTCCATTAGAAGTTCAAAAACTAGATCTTATTTTTGTCCGGGTCTCTTTTTTCCATTGTTGACGCTCCAGTCGACCTCTATTTTTCTTTAATGTTTAAAGAGAAAATAGTATTTGTAGTAAGAAAAGCTTGACACATCCAGGGTTGGCACGAGTATTCGATAAAACTGGTATTATTTTTTTTAAAGCGGTTAATCGTTTAATCGATTGATCATTTAATCGTTAAATAATTGTTTTCGGCTTTCTCATAAGGAAGACATAAATAATCGTCAAATTGGTATTAATTCGATTTCTTTAAACGGATAATCAATTAATTGGTTAATTTGTTTTTCCCCCATCCATAGAAATGGTATATACTGTATATTTCATTAATTGGTATAATCGTTTAATCAGTTAAATATTTTTTTTGTCATCCATTGTGATATAACGATTAATTGCAAAATTGGTACTAATCGTTTTTTTTTAATCGCTTAATCGGTTAATATTTTTTTCTGTCACGCAAATCATATGCCCAAGTATATCTATTTCCCAACAAGCGTACAGTTCAGTAATTTCTATAAAATAGGCTCACTTTGAGAAATCATTCGAAGAAGTATTCACAAGCAGTAATTCTGTATGCACAAGTTGCCTACAACAGTGTTTTAATCAACTTCGGTTTCTCCATGATGCAAGTGTGGCGGGTAAAGTATTTCGCCACTGTCCTTTTCTAATTTGTTAACAAATTTTGTTGAGTATGCATGTTATGGTGAATTTATATAATATCACCATATTAACTTTAATTTTTTTGTTTCTTGATTAATTTAAAAAAAAAATATATTTTTTTAAATCACCAAAACAAACGCAAAAGCACAGAAACTATGAATTTTGCTTACTAACTCAGTCGTGGTCGAATTATATTTAAGTCACCACAAACTATGTTGTCAAATTTATGTAGGCAAAGATTTCGGAGTACTTCACCTATGGATGTCTCCATTTGCTATTTGGTCATTGTCCACTGACAGACAGACAGACGGACAAATAGAAAAGATGAATCAAATTGACTCTTCATTTTGATCAATGTGATAAACAATATTTTCGATTATTTTAATATCACAAATATTATCGATATATTTTGAAAAGATTCAAGAACTAAAAAAATATTACTTTAAAATTTACTTACAGAAAAAAAAGCGAATGGATTAAAAAGGTATTTAACTATCTATTTAGAAAAAACAAGTCTATTATAATCATAAAACCACAAACAAAACGACAATCGAAATGCTAAGAAGTACAAATAATCAATATTTGCTATTCAATTCAGAAACGAACGAAGAAGTAGTAGTATGAGGTACCCACTATAGAAACGTATGTGATATTTTGTGCAATTAATTGAAAGATTAGTCAAGCACAAACACAAACAATAACAAAAACTAGAACTAGAACCACAATGACACACAAAAGCAACAACAACAACAAAAACAAGAAATCGTTGACAAAACCAATAATACAACTTGAGGCTAACAAAAGGCCATCGAACGAATGCATTCAGATTGTGTATACGCTCTGTTGTCCAGCAACTGGCTATGTCTTTTCGATTTCGAACTTTATTTTACTAAAAAAAAAAAAAAAAAAGAACAAAATTGTATGACAGACTGACGAGTATGTTATCAATGTGGTTCAGTCTAAATTGCCTGATGGCAATTTGATTGTTCAAATTGGTTTTGTTGTTGTTGTTGTTTTTATTGCTACTAGTACACACTGTACAAAGTGTTATTCTAACATTGTTGATAAGTTTGAGATAAGGTTGTCGCTATTTTATGTATAGTTATAGCCTTCTGTACACATATACCATACATATGTATGTTTTGTATTCTTATTTGCTTTGACTGTGAAAAATCTAATTATTTAGCAATTAATTTGTTGTCTGCCAACACCAAAATTTCTATGGAAATAATTTATAGCTTTGATTGAATGAAAGAAAGAAAGAAGAAGAAAATCATATTGTACATGCCACTCATACTTGAGCAATTATACTTGTGTTTTTTTTTTTTGTTAAACATGCAAACATACACTTTAGTCAGCTAAACTAAGCCAATATATGTCAAAAAAAAAAAAAAAAAAAAAAAAAAATTGTGACCATGACCTAGCATTTTGGTATCTATTGTCATAGGCTGTTTGAAATTGTGGCATTTTTTGAAGAATTGCAAGGTCAAATTTGAATTGAAAAACAAATTATGCATTGCAAATCGTATATGAAGCCGAATCTAATTTTAAACAAAATTAAAACGATTTTAATTTTTCGATATTTTTTTGTTTTTTTTAACTAACCACTATCTCTTTCTTTTTTGCTTACATATTTTGTTGAGTTTATTTCAGCATGAAAGCAAACTGGTGTAAAGAGTACAGGAAATACATTTTTTTCACTCTAGCCTTCAAATTATCTATAAGACAAAGATTATTATGCTAAAATTATAAAAGAATTAAAATATGGTTGTACCGTGGCTTTGCTCGCTATTTTTTTTGTTTGCTTCTCTTTGGTGGATTAATATAAATTGTTAAAAAATGTGGGTTCAAATTTTGGAATTCCCATAAACACGACTAACCTTCATTCAAATACGCCCAGTTTCAAGTCTCTACGTTTATTCAATCCAAATGTATGACTTTTTTTTCAAGGCTCTCATTAGGCCCCGGGTCAAAAATTTCTAAAATCCCGTCTAAGTGCTCACATGTAATAAAAATAAAAAGAAATTGGTCAAAAAAATCTATATTGGGTCTACATATGGGTCCCAGGTCCAAATTCCGGAAATCCCTTAAACACCTTGAACGCCAAAATATTTTTTTTAACCATCTTTCAAATGAGCCCAGTTTCACGTCTCTACGTCTATTCATTTCAAAGATATGGCTTTTTCGGTTTCAAGGCCCCCATTAGGCCCCGGGTCAAAATTACATTTACAATTTTTTTTTGCCCTAAACCATCCTTGTGTGTTTACAACAAATTGGGTAAAAACACTTTTAATGGCATCCAATATCAAAAGAAAGGTGCCACGTATATTTTTTCATTTGGCCCCCATACAAACATAGCGCCAATTTTAGTAACCAAAATGTTTGATCGATAGAATTTGCTAAAAATGTGGAACAACAAAGCAAACAAAAGTGTTGTTGCTTTGTAGGTAAAGAAGAACACAAAAAAACTCGCAACAAAAGAGCACTATGAGCCTACAACGCGTCTATCTCTGTACAACAACAACGAGAAAAATCTTATTTTAAACGTTGTCGCTTATAAAGGGTGATTTTTTAAGAGCTTGAGAACTTTAAAAAAAAAAAAACGCATAAAATTTGCAAAATCTCATCGGTTCTTTATTTGAAACGTTAGATTGGTCCATGACATTTACTTTTTGAAGATAATTTCATTTAAATGTTGACCGCGGCTGCGTCTTAGGTGGTCCATTCAGAAAGTCCAATTTTGGGCAACTTTTTCGAGCATTTCGGCCGGAATAGCCCGAATTTCTTCGGAAATGTTGTCTTCCAAAGCTGGAATAGTTGCTGGCTTATTTCTGTAGACTTTAGACTTGACGTAGCCCCACAAAAATAGTCTAAAGGCGTCAAATCGCATGATCTTGGTGGCCAACTTACCGGTCCATTTCTTGAGATGAATTGTTCTCCGAAGTTTTCCCTCAAAATGGCCATAGAATCGCGAGCTGTGTGGCATGTAGCGCCATCTAGTTGAAACCACATGTCAACCAAGTTCAGTTCTTCCATTTTTGGCAACAAAAAGTTTGTTAGCATCGAACGATAGCGATCGCCATTCACCGTAACGTTGCGTCCAACAGCATCTTTGAAAAAAATACGGTCCAATGATTCCACCAGCGTACAAACCACACCAAACAGTGCATTTTTCGGGATGCATGGGCAGTTCTTGAACGGCTTCTGGTTGCTCTTCACTCCAAATGCGGCAATTTTGCTTATTTACGTAGCCATCCAACCAGAAATGAGCCTCATCGCTGAACAAAATTTGTCGATAAAAAAAGCGGATTTTCACATTTCGAACCGAACACTGATTTTGGTAATAAAATTCAATGATTTGCAAGCGTTGCTCGTTAGTAAGTCTATTCATGATGAAATGTCAAAGTATACTGAGCATCTTTCTCTTTGACACCTTGTCTGAATCCCGCGTGATCTGTCAAATACTAATGCATGAAAATCCTAACCTCAAAAAAGTCACCCGTTATATGTATCAAGTGTCGCAGAGCTTAGTGTTTATCAAATTTAATACACTTTTAATATTTATAATTTATTGTTTTGTTTTTATTTTTATCTTCATTTTTTTTATCATTTATTTACAATTTGCACACACATTGGTACATAAAAAATGCTTAAGATGTCAACTGACATATTTAAGTTGGTTTTTTTGAAATTTATACAAAATAAGAAGCTGTTTACATTTTTATCTTAATACAAAAAATATTTAATTAAGTTTTTTCTTTAAAATACTCAGCTGCGTCAAACAATTATCACGATAATTACGACGTTCCGGCAACTTTTCAATGGCAACCATTTCATTTAATTCTTTCGAAATTTGCGCTGCAGTAGGACCAGCCATGCGTGGTGTTGCACCCATTGTCATGCTAACATCGTAAATAGTTTTTGAATAACGTTCCAAATAATTTTCCATACCCTCTGCATTCAGATGTGCCGTCTCCAAAGGACCCAAGAAAGCATAACGCATGCCAAGACCATCGGACATAACGCTATCAATATCCTTAACATTTAGAATGCCACTCTCTACCAAACGCCAAGTTTCATTTAGAATTGCATATTGTATGCGATTTAAAGCAAAACCTTCAATTTCACGACTCAACGTTACAGGTTTTTGACCAATTTCTTCCATTAGTGCGCGTGTTTTCTGTACAAATGCCGGATTTGTCCAGGGCGCTGGTACAATTTCGACCAATGGGACATAATATGGAGGATTCACGGGATGTGAAACGAGTACATTTGATTTATTTTTTAAATCTGCACTAAAGAGTGATGGCAGAAATGTTGATGTCGAACTGGAGAGTATTGTATTTGCATCAATGACGCCATCGAGCTGTTGGTACAAAAGTTTCTTGATATCCAAACGTTCCGGTACACATTCCTGTATAAAGAATGCACCCTTTGCAAGTGTTTTTAAATCATTTGTACCCGAAATACAATTGAATTGTTGCTTTGCATTCAATTTACCACGCAGCAGACCATTCTTTTCTAAATTTAATAATTCTTTTTCGGTTTCCTTCAAAGCATTTTCAACTTGTGCCGGTAAAATATCGTAGAGTACCACATTGTAGCCAACTGAAGCGAAGAGCATAGACCAGGAACGTCCAATGAGGCCGCTGCCAATGATGCCAACTTTTTCAGTTCTTTTGGGTGTAGACATTTTTTTCTAATTTTAATTTTTAAACCGCACAGCTAAAATATTTTTAAAGTTGTCCGACACAGTCAATTGTTCAAAATGATTTGAGTCTTGGCATAGCACAGCACACAGGTTTAATATTCACGCTGCTGCTGCTGCTTGAGAGCGTTAAAGCGAGTAAATGCTTCGGCAAACACGGTCAATGAAGGTGACTTTGTTTTGACAGAAAACACTCATGATAAGCACCGCTTATCTCTTAGTTGTTTTGTCAGTTGTAGTAAATAGAACGTTAGAAATATTTGTAGATGAGTGGAAAGAAACTACTGCATCTATCGAAAGGTTTATTTACTTTTCGATAAGCAAACAAGTGTCCATTTCGTTATCTACTTGTGTGATATTTTGTTTTTCTCAGACCCTTATGGTGTCACCTTAGGTAAAAATTATTTGCATTTTTCTTTCTTTGGTTCTTATCTTAGGTATCCGCAATTTGTAGCAGAAAAAGATATGGAAATTATTTTTGTTTTATTTTATCACATTATTGTGTAGGGTAACATATAGTCTGTTAGTGTTAGACTTTATCTAATGCTTGCTTGCATTACGAAATAAAATATACAAATAAACAAGTTTTAAGCGCAGCATAGGGTCTTTCAATAAAAATATTTTATGTTAAAGTTGACCCATATAAAAGTGTTTTTTTTGGGAATTTTAAATAGCTTAAAGAACACAAGTTTTTTCTCTTTTAAAAGAGACTCACACACAGTCGCAAAGGTGTCACATAAAATCTCTTTTTGTCGTTCAAAATCGCTCATATTTTTGGTACAGATTTGCTAAAAAAACTAAAAGAGAACAGATAAAGAGAAATAAGATTAAAAATATGTTTTAATATGTCGGATATAATAATCTCTAGAAAAACACGAAAGATTTGAAACCAATTATAAGGTTTTTCTTTTATACCCCAATATTTTAAAATTCATTTGAAAGATCCTGTATAAGTGGTAACAATTTTAAATATATTGTATGAATGCTCATAAACTGGTTAATTGTCTGTCCGTCTGTCTATCTGCCTGCTTAACTGTCCGTCTGTCCCTCTGTATATCTGCCTGCTTAACTGTCCGTCTGTCTGTCTATGTGCCTGCTTACCTGTCCGTCTGTCTACCTGTCTCTCCATTTGGCTGTTGCACGTTTCTAATTTTTTAAAATTTTTTTTTTTTTTATTTGATAATAAATTGCACTCTATACTTTTTTTTTGTGTGTAACTATCAATTTTATTGAGTTCGATTGACAGCTGTTTTGACTATAATTGAAACTCTTCAAAAAAAAAAAAAAAAAAAAAAAAATTAAGCATTTGAAGGGTCACCTTAAAATACACATTAAAGCGACATGTTGACTGTGTGTATTTGGCGAATCCATTAAAATGCAAGTAAGCATTTTATTAGTCAGAAGAATTTTGTAATTGTAGTTGGCAATTGTTTGCAATAATTTAATTTGTTTGAATTCGGAACAGTTGAATTTAATTTGTATAATTATTTGCGGTAATGCTATATTTGTGTTGTAGACTGGTACAATGTTTCAAACTGAAATAACCCTCTGATTGAACACCTTATTCAAGAACAGGTTTTCGAAAATATGAAATATGTAGCTTAGCTTAGCTATAAACTGATTACCTGGAATTAAAATTAGGAATACAGAAAAAATTATTGGAATTTTAAATACATAAAAAAAAGCGAACATGATATAACAAAAGTTCCAAATATAAAATAAACATTTTCAATTTTTCATATCAAAACGTATATTTTAAACAAGAAAGAACGCTGAAGTCGAGTATGCTCGAATGCAAGATACCCTGTTAGAGAAATCTCTATATATGTACCTTAAGTCAGGTTTGTATTTGACTACCATACATCATTGAATTGGATTTTGTTATTTGAAAAAGTCAATTATATAAATCGACGTATATCTCTGATTGGGTTTTTACCTAAAATTTTGTTGGCCTACTTAGAAACCATATTGGTCTACTTCATTGGGACTATCATAGACATAACTTTAATATTAAATTTGAACTTCCTAGATTAAAAAACAATGACGTTTTTATGCAAAAGCCCAAAATTTTGGGGTACATTTGCTATGGAAAGAGTTCCCCTAAAATGGGTCTAGAGAAAACCGTTTTTACAAAAGTGCATTGAATTCGTTCAGACTTAGGAGAGTCTAATGTTTTAATAAAAACTTTGAAAATGGGCTCTAAGTCTGTATGAGTCTACCGAAATAATGGGCGTTTTCATACGGCATTGACATTGGATGACGGACAGACGAATGGACGGACTAGACGGATTGAATCTGTTATAAGCTAGTTCGACGTCTCTTCCAATGCTGATCAATGAGAAAATGATAAGTTTCTATAGGGGCTATCTTTAAACATGGGCGTGTCTGTCTACTTGATATTGGATGCCAACTTAAGTATACCCTCTTACCCTTTGGCAAGTTGTATAATAAAAACATATCATAAATAATAACTATTTTTAGTAAATTTTAAATCGTTATCAAGTGGCAAGTTTGTGCTGTTAGAGCAATCTCTAGAGATTGGGCTTCAGTGGCACCTTGGTAAATCTCTCGTACAAACTAAGTAGGTGTCACCAAAAGTTTGAGAGGTTTCGTCTTGTTGAGAAAGTCAATTATATAAATCTCAGCCATATGGAGTCTTAAATTTTTTATTTAATTTTTGCGTTGCAAACTTTCAAAAAAAAGAAAAACAAAATATACGCGTTTGTGTAACACGTTAACTGGAACCGAATCTTATGAATCACTCGAATCATTTATTTAAGATGGATCAGTGGTTTAGGTAAGATTTGGAGATAGAATGGGATGGGAGTCTATGGTCCGATAGCAAAGTTATAGATACATATAAGGTATTAAAATTGTTCGATCCATAGTAATATCAGAATAGTGTATTCTTGAGGATGCAATTGGAATATATTTGAACCTGAATTTGTGTGGATACATTCGGGGATATACTATTTTATAAAGTTGGAAAATGGGCGGTGTAATATCAGTAGTATACAAATAAGGTTGCACCTTGCTTTTGGCATTAGAATGGGTTAAATTAATTTTGAGCGAATACATTTCTAAATAGATAACTATTTTCATTCAAAAATTTGAAAATGAAAGGCGGTTTGTTTGTATAGGGGCTATACCTAAAAATGGGCGTGACACTTTGATTTTTACATACAAAGTAGACGTTGAGAGAAAGCTAGAAGTTCCAAATATCAATGCTTAATATTTTTATATCTTCACCGAAAAAAAGCGTATTGAAATAAACAGACGGACAGACAGGTGACTTATACCTTCAATGCGTAACAATACTTTCGACTGACCTATTGATAGCAAGCGTAATATTGAATTGACCATGGGTTCCGGGACACCAAGACATTGTGCAATATCTCAAGTCTTACATGCCTAGAATACAATACTAAGTGAACAGATCAACTTATGCGCGAAAGCTAACAGACTCTAACGGTGTTGTTTTGAGTTCTTACGGAACACTACCTAGTTGGTAGATATGCCGTTCGACAAGGAGTATTATCTAAGAAGTTTTGCAGAAGCTGCCTATTGGCCACACTTTATTCAACGAAGAAACCATAAGGCCCATGTCTGCAATATAGGTTTTTGTTGTCTTGTGACTGGAGCTTGTATGTTGTAATTACAGTTATTCATTTGCCTCGAAACTTGAGCAATGTGTTTGTTGTTGTATGATTTCAATATGCCTTGCAGTGTGTTTGTTGTTATTTTTTTTGTCTGAAAAAATGGGTGAACAACAAAAGTTTTGTTTTTTTTTTTTCGTAAATTTGAATTTTGTTTCTGTGCCGTTTCGGTTTGGTTTTTGTGTCCAGCGTTGATTTAGATTCAATTCTTGCCTAGAGTTATCCAGCACAAAGACGTCACTCTTCAAAAGTTGTAGGCATTTGAATGGGAATTTTTACTTTAGTCTTAAAAAACTCCCAAGATGATCATCTATTCAAATGAGCAACAAAAGAAAACTAAAATCTCTAGTTGCGTTGTGTGGGGTGTAAAGTGGCCAACTAAAAACCCAATTTGCGCTACTGTTTATTTTATGAAATTATACAAATTCTCATGGAGATTATTTCTTTTAAAATCAGACTTATTTAATCATAGTTCGACGATTTACAATAATTTCTAATTAACTTATTTTCCCATTAATGTTGATTATAATTTCCAATTGAACGCATTTAATAGTAAATTTTTACATAAAAAACCGATAAAGCTATCAAAGACAGAAGTTCAATAATTTAGTTTCTATTTGTATAATTTCCGCACAAATAAACAATGAAAGTGAGAAAACAAGCATATTAAATTTATGAAATTTACATTATTTATAAAACGTTGACATTACATTTAGAGGATTAAAATTTAATTTAGATAAAAATAATAATTTTAAAATTAATAAAGTACAAATTTAATTAAAATTTTAGTAAAAATTTATTAACTAAAAATTCGTTTTTTTATTTATTTCAGTTAATACCCGCCGAGAAACGCTTAAGTTTCGAAAAGGCACATCCCACTTTCACCGAACGTAGCCAGCTAAAATATGCGCGTCGCTTAGTGGTAAAATTGGGCAGCGCCGTTATAACGCGTGAGGATAATCATGGTTTGGCGCTTGGACGTTTAGCATCGATTGTGGAACAAGTAGCCGAATGTCATTTAGAGGGACGTGAAGTGATAATGGTAACAAGTGGTGCGGTTGCATTTGGTAAACAGAAACTTGCACAGGAATTGCTTATGTCACTATCAATGCGTGAGACACTAGCACCGAAGGATCATTCGCGTGAGGTATTTTGTTGTATAATGTTGACAACCTCAAGCAATTTAATCTTTATACTTTTACTTATTTTGTTTTTTTTTTCCAGCTTGATGGAGTGCAACTAGAGCCACGCGCAGCAGCTGCTGTGGGTCAATCTGGTCTAATGTCCTTATACGATGCAATGTTTGCACAATATGGCGTTAAAATTGCGCAGGTTTGTTTGTTGAATCTTATTAAGGATGTTTTTTTTTCTTAATACTTCTTATATACATATGCCAGGTACTTGTCACCAAACCCGATTTCTACAATGAGGAAACGCGCAACAATCTTTTCTGTACGCTTTCGGAATTAATTAGTCTGAATATTGTGCCAATCATAAATACAAACGATGCCGTATCGCCGCCAATGTTTATTATAGATGAAGAGCTGCCGCCCGGTCCAAAGAAGGTATACTATAAGGAGTCTTGTTGCACGATATTTAAATATTTCAAGCACGTTTTGTTTATTATTTTATTTTTACTCTTTCACTCTCTCTCTTTGAATTGCATAGAGCATTCCGATTAAGGATAACGACAGTTTGTCCGCCATGTTAGCTGCTGAAGTACAAGCTGATTTGCTAATACTTATGTCCGATGTCGATGGCATCTATAATAAGCCACCATGGGAGGATGGCGCTAAACTAATGCATACATATACATCGAGAGATATACAAGGCATTGAATTTGGCACCAAGTCAAAGGTGAGTAATGGCAGCAGCCACACGATGGCTTTGTCTATGTCGATGGCTACGATTTTCCACTTGAGTGAGTGAGCTTATATTAGCGTCATCTGACAGACAATGTCGCTTGGCTTCATTCAACTGAATAGAAATGTTACAGTTTAGTCTTTGTCGTACTAATTAGCTTAGTTACATTAACATAATGAGATGTAGTAAGATAATGACGATGTAGGCGACATGAACTTTGAACTAAAATGGCATTTGTGGCATCTAATTTCTTTATATTGAGTGTTTTTTTTTTTTGTATGTATGCAAATTTGCTTTTATAATAAAATGGGAAATTAAGTGAGATTAGTTCAATTGACAATATGGAATTAATGGTGATTATGGTGTGCAATTTGTGCAAAATAAATATTTAAAGTGTTTGAATAGTAAGAGCTGCCAAACAGAGCTGGAAAAGAATCGATAGTACTTTCGATTGTATCGATGTTTTTAAATTTTTTGCTACTATCGATAATGTTTGTATCGAAAACATATTGTAAATGGTCACAAACATCGATTGTTTTCCAGCTCTATCGTCGAGGTAAACTAAAAAAAAAGTATACTTAAAAATCAAACTAATAGAATTGTATTCAAAAATAATTATATTTCTATGCTTCTTAGAATTATGGCAGAACCATACACATATCCTTTGGGTTTCAATTTGATTGTCAAAATAAGTTGGAATTCGACGAAGACTCCCAAAATCTGGACTTATGGTTAAAAAAGTAATATTTTTCTCCATGTTTACTTATGTGACAATAACACAGTCAACTACGAAACGATATTTTATTTTTAAACTGTTTTGAAAGGAAACATCTTACACCTGTCGAACAATATATATACGGTCGACAATGCATAAACTGGTTAAGAGTTATAAGATTATAAGAATTTATATCAAAGGTAAATCACGAAATAATTTCGAAAAAGTGAGTCTGACAGAAAATATTATATTTTCAAGGCAATAGTAGTTTTTTTTCACTATTTTGTTTGACCCCTTGAAGCTGAGTGTGGTCTATTGTGTTCTTTAATTGCATGATGACACTGTTCAGAGATTCCAAAGGATTATGAGGGCTTCAAGGTGGCTGCAAATATTTTGTTGTTGGTTTACCAAGTTTTGTCGGACATAATCGAATTATAATCTTAATAGCGTGACAAACGCCATTGATTATGATTTGACTCTCTTTGGTCTTTTTTCAGAATGAGGCGTAGTGTATATATTTTGTCCATGCAAGAGGTCACAGATCTCAGACAACACAAAAAATTTTCAATTTTATTTTTGCTTTGCTCCGGTCTTAAATAATTCAACAACTTTATTCGAACTTCAATTGTCTATTAGAAGCTTTCGTTTTTCATATCTGTTATTGTACGTCTTCACTCCAAGTAGAATGGATACGTCGTTAGTATATAACCTAAATAATTCCTGAATATCTGAAACTATGCTTCAATTCCACTTAAGAGATAAACAGTCGGACATTTTGGTATTTTAAAAAAAATAGATTTTTGACTTATACTTTTTTTTTCCCAGAACATCTCTACTATAACCAACTAAGTCCTTTTTTCATATATATTATTGCGTTTGAAATAATCAGATTATTTATAGTAGATGTGGAGAACTATCGATAGTCGACGCTATTGATAGTTTTAAATCTATCGACAGTATTCGATAGTCCCATCCACCAAGTAAATTATATATACTATCATAGATTATCGATAGTTTTTAAACTATCGATAGCGCGGACTATCGATAGTTCTCCACCTCTAATTTATAGCAACCTAATAACCAATCAAAACTTCCATACTGCAATTCACCACTCGAATTTGCTAAAAACTGAATGTTATATACCCATGCTGTATCACGAGCGTGGTAGAGCTTATGCAGCAGTTGAGGAGTACAGCTAGATAGGCCTCTACACACTTGACCGGTATGGCTCAGATACGTTTCGCAATAAACGAAATTACGAACATTAAATTTTCGTACATTATACAATAGTTTCGTACAATTTACTAAAGTTTCGTACAATGTAAAATGTTAATTTTTTTTTGTTTGCTCTGATTTTTATTCTAAACGGATAATAACTTTCAAAGAAATGCTAAACAGATTTTTTTTTTTTGTGCCCAAAGGGTAAAAGGGTATATTAGGTGTGTGCGGATGTACTTAACAGAAAAAATGAGGCTAGATAGACCCTATAAAGTATAAATATTCTTGTTCAGCATTGGAGTCGAACTAGTTGTGTCCGTCTGCCTGACTGTCTGTCCGTCCATCCGTCTTATTATAAAAGTTTGAGCTTCCATAATTGAAACTTAGATTCTCTTAAGTCATTAAGTGTGCACTTGCAAACGGTTTTTCTCTTATCCCCTTTTAAGGGGTACGCCCTATACAAATTTAACTCATAATTTTGGGTTTTCCCATAAAAATGTCCTTGTTTCTTATTCTAGTAAGCCTTAATTTGATATAAATTATGCCTACAATAGTCCCAATGAAATATTACAATATGGGTAGGACCAATAAAATTTTAGGTGGAGCCCCCTAAAAATATATCCCATTTTTTATAACATTTGTATAAAAATCCAATATACATAAAGATTGGGTATAGGGTATCTGGCATTCATGCTTACTCAACTTCATCGTTCTTTCTTGTTTTTAAAATGAAATGCGTACAGATTTTATTATTATTGAATTTCAAATGCATTTCTTGCTTTGCATCAAATGAAATATTTTTGACTAAAGTTATACAAAAAACATTTAATTAACTAAATTTAACTTTTCTCTTTGAATTCAAATAAGAAATTCTCTGCTGACTTAGACACAAGTAGAACTTTATTTATTTATTTTTTTTTTTTTTTGAACAGTTTACTCTGTGGACAATCTCAATTCCAAATTTAAACTTTATTTGAAAACTTATACAAGCAGCTACGTTGCAACCAAATAAAACAATTTCATTTGGTGTTGTGTATAGAATTTGTTAAAATATTTAAAAGCCAAAGCATGTTGACAACGCAAAACTTTCTTTTATACGTTTTTTGTTTATTTATGCTCCCCTATTTTTTTAAAAGTTTTTTTTTTTTTTTTATGGCAACTACAATTGTATATATGTGTGTATCTGTGTTATATAAAACTACTTCAAAGTCGAAAGTGTGGTATGCAGCACTTAACGCAAACATTAACAATAATTTTACACTGCTGCAATATGAAACTTGTACTCTGAAAGTGTGAAATAAATGAATGAATGAAACTGGAGTACGGTGTTGCACTATTAGTATACTTAGCTATATCCTGCTGTGCTGTGTATTGTGCGCTTAGAAGTATGCTTCATTTTTAACACTATGCATACAAATGTTGCAATCTCAACCAACAACAATAAGAGTTGCTGTACACAAGTGCAAAGAATTTCTCATAGAATGCTCTGCTTCAAGGCACTGACTGGTCTTTAGTGCTATTAAGTTTGAATGTATCTTAATGGTGTTTATTACATAACGTTTGTTATTTTTTTTTTTTTTTTGCTAAAGACAAAAAGAAAATGTATATTCCGCGCTTTTTGTGCATTTTATTGTTTGTGCGAATCACAGATTTTGTCTTAAAAATATACTTACCTATTCTTTTGTATCCATTTAAATAGGTTGGCACCGGTGGCATGGATGCTAAAGTGAGAGCAGCTACTTGGGCATTGGAACGTGGTGTTAGCGTTGTTATATGCAATGGTATGCAGGAGAAGGCTATTAAAACAATAATTGGCGGTCGCAAAGTTGGTACATTTTTCACTGAATACACAGAAACTGCAAATACTGTACCCGTCGAAGCAATGGCGGAGAATGGTAAGTTATAGTACGAAGGAAAATGGCTAAAGGTGAAAATATAGTTCAAGCTCTCTGCCTTTTCTTTACAAAATTAATTTAATTATTAAAGAAAATAGTACGCAACATGGCAGTGGTTAATTAGCTATGAAGCACAGCGTAAAGTTTAAGAAAATATGGAAACAAGTTATCATTAAAATTTGTATAGGAAAATATAATGGATGACAGAGAGAGAGAGAGAGGAGGAGAGGGAGACGGACAGATAGTCAAACAGAGAGTCATATTTAATAATTTATTGTCATGAAAAAGAAGACTGATATGCATAAAAGTTGTCCACGATTCGACTCTGTTTCAGTTCACAGCAAGGATAAACATTTTTTTCTTCGAATTCCGGAATTGCCGGAATCGGATTCATATTTCATAATTAACAAGCGGAATAAGTAATTTGAAATTTCCGAAAATAAAGAAAATATTAAAAATGTGATTGAATAGAATCGAATTGGTGCCAAATAAAATAGTTGTCTGATCTGGGCTCTATAAGGATAGTTTCTTTAAATTTTTTTAAATAAATTCCATAACGAATTTGATGTTTCAAGATTGAGTAGCATCAAAGGTTTTAGATGAAAAACCAAAATTTGGTTTAGGTTTGTATGTAGTAATCCCGTATAATTTGGATGAATATTAGTGAAATTCAGAGAGTTCTACAGAGTCTAATTCTACGGAATAATCGGTTTCGTAGGGACAGACAGGCGGAAAGATATAGCAGTAAAGGTCCGAATGAACTAGTCACCTTAAAAAAAAAAAAAATCTCGAGATGAGCGGAATCGAGATAGAAAAATTGTGCTGCAGTATTGGTGGGTTCGGAATCAAATGTTAAGTGCCGCTCACATCTCCGTTAGAAACTCAAAAAGTAAAGGTTTTTTTATACAAGACTCCTACTATGTATATTATAAAATGAGGTGTAACACTCCACTTTAAAACAACTTTTACTCCAATAGTTATCTATGCCACTGTTGCTAATAATTTCATAATATACGAGGGCAATTTAATAAGTAAACGATACGGAACGGAGAAAATTATCCAAAAGTGTTGCACAGATTTAGAATCGATTTGCAGCAAAAACTGCCACATTTGGCGAGGTAAAAATGCTTTTCCCCTTGACTTGGCCCCATGTGACTATTTCCTGTTTTCAAACCAGATGAAAAGATCCGATAATAGTAAATTTGTGATAAATCTGATTATAAAATTAGATATTAGATCGAATGGGTAAAATCAAAAATTGATCTGGGTTTAACGTTACTGAATTCAGAATATTCTCCACACTTGGCCCCATGTGACTATTTCCTGTTTTCAAACAAGATAAAAAGATCCGATAATAGTAAATTTGTGGCAAATCTGATTATAAAATTAGATATTAGATCTAATGGGTAAAATTCAAAAATAGATCTGGGTCTAATGTTACTCTATTCAGAATATTCTCCAGACTTAGCACCATGTGGCTATTTCCTGTTTTTCCAACCAGTTGAAATGATCCGATGATTAGAGATTTCTGCTGAACCTAATTATGAAGCTAGATTTAAAAAAAAAATGATCCGTTTTCGGTTTATAGCTAAATTTCAGTTTTTTTTAGTTCTGAAAAATAGTGAGTTCACTAAATTTTAATTATTTCGCGATGTACTTATCTGATTTCGATGTTATTTGAATAAAATGAAAGCTTATTAAATTTCTTATTTAAAGTATATGCAACACTTTTCAATCAAACTGCTGGTTTGGGAGTTATTAAGGGGTTATTTTTTTTTTTTGCATTTTCTTAATATATATATATATATATATATCTGAGTATACACACACAAAATTTCAAGTCGATCCGACGAATATTTTCAAAGTTATAGACACATTAGTGAAGGAGCGCCGAGAGATCTCGCAGTGCTTTTAAGTGCTTTTAAAACTTTAAACGCGTTTTCTCGAATCGGTGTTTTCAAAGTCGGTGAGCAAGATTTCTCAGAAACGGCTGATCCGATTGGTCTGAAATTTTTACACAAGCTTCTTAACTATTTTTTTTAGTAATTAATCGAAGGAATTCCCTATCTGATGAAAATTTCTTATTTTTATAAAAAATTAAAGAGCCGAATTTTGGTTGAAAATCGAACATTTTGGTTTGAGTAGCCGCCATTTTGTCAAAATTTTTTTGCTAATTCCTTCGATTAATCACTAGATTATTTATTATATTAATGAAATTTATTTGGTTTTTGAATTTTGGATGATCCAGTCCAGAGATATCGTGCTCACCGCAATTTTTTGTGGACCTCTGCAAAATTGGCAATATCAACGTTCCCGATAATTATTTTTGGCAATAAGAAATATGTGAAGATAGTTTAAGGTTGTCATAATATACCTGCAAAGTTTCAAATCAATAAACCAAATAGTTTGCTTAGAAAAATTCTTGAAAAATGCCTTTTTTCGACCTCCTAACTGTATATAACCCTTAAAGAAATACAGCGACTTTTTCAATAAAATTCCTCAAAAAGACAAAATTTTTGGGATGAAAATAAAACATTGCTGTTTAAAATTGGTTTGAAAAAAAGAGAGAGTTATAAATTCATTTACAGATTTTATAAAAGTAAAAGCTGCAGGTCAAACTTATAGGCGTAAACTTTCGAAAGAAGCCAAATTTACTATAATAATTTTTAACTTAATCAAACGTTTTTTATGTTATTTTGTTAAATTTAATCTAAATTAATAATAAACATCTATAACAACTTTCTTGAATAAAGAAAAGCAAGTTATCCTATGTATATATCATTAAGTTTTTATCTTTTTTGAATTGAGAAATTTCATTTACGATTAATCTTTCACCACAACAACTACAATTTTCCATACTTCTTCCATATCTTATAGCACGCACCGGTAGCCGACAAATGCAGGCCTTAAGCGCAGAACAACGTGCCAGCGCGGTTAATACTTTAGCTGATTTATTACTAAGCAAGGAATCGTTTATATTGGAGGCAAACAAAAAGGACCTTGCTGAGGCGCAAAAAAATGGCTTGGCAAAACCATTGTTGTCTCGCCTATCGCTCAACGCATCCAAATTGAAGAATTTGTCAATTGGCCTAAAACAAATTGCCGATTCAAGTCATAAGGTGAGTGTAAAAAAAATAAGGAGTAAGAAAGCCATAAAAGTTGTCTTAAGTCAAGTCAAAAAGGTAATCAATAAAACTGCGGCGTTAATAAACGTCAAAGTTTTAGCTTTTTTTTGTTGGTTAGTTGACCTTATAGCTTGTTTATTTTTCACTTCAATGAAGAAAAACTTGAAATTGATGCCTGCAGTTGTTTATTATGCTTTGTAATTTATATAGTTTTTAGACTTAATTAGCGTAAGTTTTTCAAACAATGTTTCAAGTGAGTTAATTAGTGCACAGATTGGCGAAGGACAATATATTTTTTTTTTTACAGCAAAATGAAATTCGTGTAGCACTTTGACAGCTACAATTATTGTAAAAAAAAAAAAAACGTTGCACTTTAACGAATTTTTTTTCTTTGTACAAAAATAATAAAACTTTACAATTGCATTAGGGGCAAATATAAAAAAAGAAAATCTGAAAAAATCATGTTAACATGATTTTCTCGGAACGAACGAACGAACGCTGTAATGTGCAATCTGTAACCCAAAACGCTTTGCCTGGCCATTGGCCAATTTGCAATGGTAGCAAAAAAAAAAACTACTGCTCGAAACGATGAGCGATATTGTGAAAACTTTACTAACTGAATTTTTAACAATATTATGAAATCTCAAAGCAATTTTACACACCACAAATTGACAACTTAGACAAGTAGCAAGCAGCAGCAATAAGTTTTTAACGAAAACGAAAAACGTTGACTGAGGGCAAGGATAACAACGCTTTGAACTGTGTCAGTGCAGCAAAGATAGTACGAATGAATGAGTTTTGTGTTCTTGGGGAATACAAGCAAGCAAGCAAGCTACAGCGACATTTTTCCCCAAAGGGCATAAGTAGCATGCATAGAGTTGAAACGATATAAAACATTGAATGGTATCGATTTGAAGAAGAGTAAGGAATTTTGGATATTAAGAACATAAAACATCATTTAGTGAGAACTTATTTTTCATTGTGCAAAATGAAATAGAAATGAACAGAAATGGTATTGAATAAAACAGTATGGAATGAAATAAAATAAAACAGTTTATAGTGGAATGGTGTGGAATAAAATAGAATGGTATGGAATAAAACAGTATGGAATGGAATGAAATAAAACAGTATATAGTGGAATGGTAAAGAATGGATTGAAATAGAATGGTATTTAAATGGTGATTTAAAATAAAAAATTCAAATGAAATATTACGGAGCACTAACATGGAATTTTACGGATAGACTAGTATTACATGCAATGGTATGGAACAAAAAAAGAAAAAATATGGTATGGCAAAAAGGAAAAATACGTAATGAATTACTAATACGTGGAATGATATTTTAGAAAAACAGTTTATGGTGGAATGATAAGAAAATAAACAATATGATTTGAAGTATAGCGCAATGAAATAGTTTAGAAAAGGTCAGGAATGAAACAGTATGGAATGAAATGAAATGGTGTAGAATGAACAGAGCTAAATTAAATAGATTGGAATGAAATGGTGCTAAATAAAAAAGTATAAAGTAGAATGAAGCCGAATGATGCGGAATGGAATAAAATTAAGTGGAAGGGTATGAAATAAAACAGTTTAAAATGCAATTTTATGGAATGAATCTGTAAGAAATGAAATGGTGCAGAGTTAAACTGTACTAAATACAATAGATTGAAATGAAATTGTGCTGAATAAAATGTTATAAAATAGTATGATGCGTAATAGAATAGTATTATGTGGAATGGTACAAAATAAAACAGTTTAAAATTGAGTTTTACGGAATGAATCACTATGAAATGGAATGGTGCAGAACTAAACAGCGCTGACTAAAATAGAATAAAATGTAATGGTGCGAAATGAAACAGTTTGGAATGCAAAGGTACGGATTAGAAAAGATTAAAATGGAATGGTATATTAGTAAATAATATGAAATTAAATGGTTTCAGCTTAACTCTAATAGACTGGAACGTGTAAGAGGTCTCGTTTCACTTTTATTCCCGTTATACATAGTGTGAACGGGTATATTCAGTTTGTAAAAAAGTTTGTAACGCATTGAAAGAGGCATCGGAGACCCCATAAAGTATATATATTCTTGATCAGCTCGATGAGACGAATCGATCTAGCCATGTCCGTCTGTCTGTCCGTCTGTCCGTCTGTTTGTTGCTATGCGATCTTTCGATGAAGATATAAAGATATTGGGCTGAAATTTTAAACTTAAGCTTTTTCTCGGCAACGACTAGGTTAAGTTCGAAAATGAGAGTGCCACGCCCATTTTTAGGTATAGCCCCCATACAAACTTATCGATTTTTTTCGATTTTTTTTTTTTAAATAGTAATTATTTATGAATGTATCTCGCTCTCAATTGGGTAAAAACATTTTTTTGGTCATCCAGGGTCAAAACCAAGACGACACGCCCATGTAACGGGTATTTCAGCTTCGGTTCCACCGAAGTTAACGTTTTTCTTTGTGTTTTTTTAAGAACTTCTTTATTTATGATTTTTTTTAAATCATTTTCATGTTCCATCACTAACAACAAACAATGATGTTGAAATATTTCTGCTTGCAGCATTTCCGATTTCCCTCAGTTCAAATTTTTTGTTTCTTCTTTTAAGAAAAATAGTAGCAGTGCAGCTATTAGATTTTTTTTTTTTTATTATTGAGTGTGATTGTGCGGAATGAACAAACTTTCCTAAGTGAGTTCGAGTGTAGAAATATGTTGTCGTGATTTATAAATAAAAATAGTCTTGCAAACAAGCAGTACATTATAAACAGCACAACAAAATGGATAAAAAATGTCCACAAGCAAAAAGGAGGAAAAAAAACAAATTCAAGCATTTCAATAAATGTGCCACGTTCTAACAATCAAAAAAAAAAAAAAAAAATTATATCATATTGTAAAGTTTTGAAGCGCGGAATTGAAAAAATAAAAATTCTATACAAAATCATGATAAAAAGTTAAAGTAATGAAAAATATAATTGACACTGAAATTGAAATTCGCGTAAAGTGAATAAAAATGTAATTTCAAAAAAAAAAGTTTATTTATTTATTTTTTGCTTTAAATAGCAGCGATTCAGTTGTATCTTTTTTAATAATCTAAACAGCTAAAATGTTGTTATTTTTATAGTTTAGAGTTTATTGCTGCTAAGCGCTAAAAAAATAATATAAGCGTTTATCATACTTTTTTTCATGCTTAAATGCATTTAAGGCTAAATGGTTTATATATGAAAAGTTGTTGTATAATATTAGCAGACAGGAGAGCTTTGCTCGTGGTTGCAAGTATTTTGTATATTTTTTCGAATTTCCTGTTAGAAAATTTTAAGCTCAATAAATTTTTTTTCAAGCACATTTTTACGATAGAGCAGATCCCATAGATACTTATAGTTTAAATTTTGAAATATTTAGGACCTCCAATCGGCCAAACGGTTTCAATTTTCAAACTTCTGTCAATACATAGAAAATTTAATGCGCTTAGACCTTTCCTAAATATTTCTTTTTGAAATACAATTCGGCCTAAGAGCGGCACATGAGCCCTCTAAATGACATAGATGCAACCTGTTGCAAAACTTGACTAGGCATTTAAAATTTGTACCATCCTTGAGTTTCTTATGTCTTCTGGTTTCTTATAACGTAACTTAGAAGCTTTCTTTTAGGAGATTAGATCGAAGAGGCAATTAATACCCCATATTGTCACTTTGATCTAATCTCCTAGCTCAATCCATAACTAAGATCTTAAAGAAAGGCCTTGAATTACGTTTCAAGAAACCAAAAGGGTTGAATTCTAAAACTAATTAAATCTATGTAAATAAATGGCTTCATACTTAAAATTTCAAGCTTCTAGAAAAACAAGAAAGAACGCTGAAGTCGAATATGCTCGACTGCAAAATACCCTGTACCCAATCTATATGTACCATAAGTTTGGTTCTATTTTACTACCATACCTCATTGAATTGAATTTTCATAGAAAAACTTTAAAAATCGGGTATATCTTTAAATGGGGTTATACCTAAAATTTTGTTGGTCCTACCCATATTGGTCTATTTCATTGGGACTATCATGGACATAATTTATACTAAATTTGAACTTCCTAGAATAAAAAAAAATTACTTTTATGTAAAAACCCAATATTTTGGCGTAAATTTGTATGGGGGCTATACCTAAAATTTGGTTGGTCCTACCCATATTGGGATATTTTATTGGGACTATCATAGACATAATTTACACTAAATTTGAACTTCCTAGAATAAAAAACAATGACGTTTTTATGCAAAACCCCAAAATTTTGGGATAGATTTGTATGGGGGTACTCCTTAAAATGGGTCTAGAGATAAACCGTTTGTAAGTGCATACTAGGAGAGTCTAAGTTTCAATTTTGAAAGCTTTACCTCTTACAGTCTCGGAAATAATCGTTTTCATACGGCAGACAGCATGACGGACGGACGGACAGACAGACATAGCTAGTTCGACTCCCCTTCCAATGCTGATCAAGAACATATATACTTTATAGGGTCTATCTTGCCTCCTTCTGTCTGTTACATACATTCGCACAGACTTAATATACCCTTTTATCCTTTGGGTACAGGGTATAATTAGTTTCTTAGTTGAAAAAAATAGAGTCTTGAGAACTGATTTGGACCTAAAAGGGAGTCATGGTATATATTTTTAAACATTGGAATATTGAAAATTTAATGCTCTTCCTGTTACTGGCTCTCTCTCTCTCTCTCTTGACCATGTAAACTTTTAAATTCCTACCCCGATCTGTTACTGAGAAGCACAATTGGATTCATGGGTCCACAAAAGAGCATTGGAGGTTTCTCTAAACTTCCATCTACAAAGATTAGCTTCTACATATAAAATTTTAGCTCGTATCACATTTCGTTGCTGTTATAGGTCGTATGTCATATTTTAGACCCGGAAAAGGTAACGTAAAGGTCTTCAACAAAAAAATTTTTATTTTTTTGCTTTTCCCAAAAATTCCCAAATTTCTTCTTTCTCCTTCCTTTACTGATTGTGAGAATTGATATTAAAACTCATTTTTGGACCATTGTAAAAAACATTAAAAATTTTAAGACCCTGCACCAAGAATATTTTCTTTTCATCTTTTTATACCTGTAAAGTTTGCCTAGTATTTTCGCTACGAAAACATGATAAGACTTATAAAAGAATAATCGATAACTTAGTGTTTCCCAAAAGAAACGCTAAAAAAATCTTCTTTAACGCTCTACAAGCTTCTTGTTAGAAAGCTACTAGAAAGCTTTAAAAACTATATTCCGGTACTAAGGTTTTTATTACGCCCTAGCTTAAAATTGTTTTGACATCCGAGAGCGTATGATCCAAATTTTAGAAATCCTTTGACACTTAATAAGAAAATATATTATTTTGGTCTACCCAAATTCAAAATTGCAAGCATCAAAATAAGAATTTGCTCTAAAATTCATCACAATTTTAACCGGAACGGTCCATGTTTAAAATTTATGTGATTATTACTCAACTAAATCATTTTAAATAAAATTTCATAGCAATAATTTGGTCTGTAGAAAAATTCTGAGAAAGTCAGTTAATCAGTTAGGACAAAACATTTTTAAGACAAGTTATGGAGATTTTTTTGATGCATATTTTTCCGAACTTTAACAATTTGCCTCACAAAGTTTCAGAACAACTTTTGTTGCCTTGCCTCCCCACCTATTATAATCTTCGAGAATTACGTGTCCAGACACGCAGCGCCATGGAAAGACTAAAAGACAGACGAAAAGGTTTAAATTTAAACGATTTTTAATGATGTTTAAAATATTTATTATGCCACACATACCGAAATAAATATTAAAAACATTTACAACTACGGAAAGACGGGCTCCATCTTTTCGAGCTGATCGTAATAAACTCTGCCTTTATATACCTTTCACTTCAATATAGACATCAACTTTAATTCTTTCTGTCATTAAATTTAGTGCTGCTTTGGTCAATCTTACCAGTCTATGCGTTTTTAAGCCTTTTCATGCACTCCTTCAAGCATCATTAAATCTCTCTATCTGTGTTCTTCCATTAATAATAAATAAAGCGATTTGATTTATGTAAAATTGCTGCCGATATGCTGCATACAATCCTACTTGACTGTGCTGCATTGGCGCATAAACATAAAAATTATAAAAAAATATAAAAATTTTATATTGAGTTATACGACGACTCTTATACGCGTTTCATTTCAATGACCATCAAAATTTATTTTAGATTGCATATGAAAAAGTGCAAAGAAAGCTTTTTACATCATAAAAAGCATTTTTTTTTTTTTTGATGGCCAAGCTCGTATACTTAATACTGAAATATGTGCAAAATTCGCATTAACGCTTTTGTCTTTTTAACTCAAATTTTTACAGAATGTTGGACGTGTATTGCGACGCACACGTCTTGCTGAAAATTTGGATTTACAGCAGGTCACCGTGCCCATTGGTGTGTTACTTGTCATTTTTGAATCACGTCCGGATTCATTGCCACAAGTTGCTGCTTTGGCCATGGCCTCTGCTAATGGTTTTGCTTCTAAAGGGTGGCAAAGAGGCTGCATATAGTAATAAAGCATTGATGGAATTGGTTAAGGAATCATTGTCAACTGTAGGCGCTGAAAATGCTGTATCATTGGTGCGTATTCAAGTGTTATAATTATGTTGGTTGACTCGTTCGTTTGCTTGTTTGAAATGGAAATGGAAGCGCATGACAATTTTTCTTTTTTTTTTTGCCCTTTCGTTCGTCAGGTATCGACACGTGAGGAAATCAGCGATTTGTTGTCCATGGAAAATCACATTGATCTGATAATACCGCGTGGCTCTTCCGAATTAGTGCGTAGCATACAGCAGCAATCATTGCATATACCAGTTTTAGGACATGCGGAAGGTGTTTGTCATGTGTACATTGATAAGGATGCTGATTTGCGTAAAGCTTTGAAAATTGCACGTGATGCTAAGTGTGATTATCCGGCAGGTGAGTGATAATGACAAAATGTGTGTGAGTGATTGTGTGGTTTTTTTTTTTTTTTTAAGCAGCACGTATTGGCTGAGGATTAACGTAGAAATAACTTGCTCATTAAAGCATCGATTATTAAATAGTTGGTATCGATACTTTATTTCAATTTATCGATTTTTTATTAAATATTTTATGTTATGTAATGTTTTAATAAAAACTCGCTGCTTAAATATTCAAAGTCGATGCTTCGATACTATTTAGACAGTATCGATATCAAACACTTTAATGGTTCAAGTATCGTTGCTTAAATATTCAAAATCGATACTTCGATTTGATACTTTCTTAACATGTATCGATACAAACACTTTAATTGTTTAAGCAAATTATTCGATTCGAAACAAGTAATAAAATAAGGATTTATGTAAAAAAAACTTTATTTAGTATCGATTAATAATATGTATCGATACCTTAATTCAATTTATTAATATATTGTTTAAATACTTTAAATGGTTTGTTTAATGTTTTAACTAAATTTATCGGTATTTCGATTAAACCTTGGCATTCTTACTTAAATTCAATGTATAGATACTTTTTTGTAAGTATCGATATTAAACACTTAAAATTTTCAAGCACATAAAAATATATTCCATTAAAAATATGTAATTAAACTCATATTAAATAAGGGTTTAAGTTAATATATATTTAAATAAAAGTATTAATCGTAGAATAATTGGTATCGATACTTAAATTATATTTTTCGATATTATGATTAAATAATTTTTGAACTCAATTTATTAATATTTTAATTAAAAGTTTGGTATCGTTACTTAAAATGCAACATAGCGATACTTCGATACTATTCAGACAGCTTCGTTATTTTTCAAATTTTGATTCCTAAAAACTAACTGTCAAGATATAGTAATCGCTTTCATAACCACATCAATCAATTAGCTTCGGCGCATGCTGTCAATGCAACCAGAGAGCTCCTTAAAAGACATTATTCAGATGATCTCACACGGCTAAGCGCATTTGTACTAGCATTCTTTAGTATATTAATATTTTTTATGTGGTATCGATATTTCAATTCAACATTATGTATCCTTACTTAATAGTTTAATACATCGATAATTCGATTCAATACATTATTTTTTTTAAGATGATCACGAATAACATAATGAAACTATTTTAATGAGTAAAATTAATTGAGTATTTGGTATCGATACTTAAATTCTTTTTATCAATTTGTTGATGAAATATCTTTGAATTGATACTTTTATTTTAAACTAAATTTATCGATATTTCGGTAAATTTGGTATCAGTTTTTAAGTACTTAAATTCAATTTATCGATACTTTTATTAGATATTTCGATTTGAAGAAAAACGTTTAAAATAAATTTAATATTTTTAATCGATACTTGAACATATAAATTGAATATATCAATAACTCGTTACTTTTTAGATAGTATCGATAACACAAATTTTTAAAATTTTAATTAAATAAAAAACTAAACCTATTTGATTCAAAATATGCCATGAAACTAATAGAGTAACAAATTTTTGTTATTGTATGCTAACGAAAGATTTATTGCACAAAAAAAAAAAAAAACAAATACAAAATAATTTTTAATTACAAATATTTCCACTTGTATGCATTAATGAATAATTTGATTTTAATTTTCCAACAAATGCAGCTCATAAAATCCAATTAATATAAATTTTATTGCATTTGAAATATTTATTGAAAATTGAAAATTAATTACAAAATGATTGAATTTCTTTTGCGATTTCTACAGCTTGCAATGCCATGGAAACGTTGCTAATACATGAAGATCTTATGAGTGGCGATATTTTTCACGATGTCTGTAATATGTTAAAGCACGAAGGTGTTAAAATTTACTCTGGACCACGTTTAAACCAGCAATTGACCTTTGGACCGCCAGCAGCACACAGTTTACGTCACGAATACGGTGCACTCGAGTGTTGCATTGAGATTGTCAAGGATCTGGACGATGCCATTAATCATATACACACATTCGGTAGTGGCCATACCGATGTCATTGTTACCGAAGACGGTAAGTAGGGGGGTAACAATAGCAATTCCAATAGGCGGAAGTTTAGTAGCCGTTTCTAGGTCGTCGTCGACTGTGAAGACATTGTCGTCTAAGGGTTTTACAAACGCTTGGCTGGCTTACAAATTGAAAATTAATTTTCAATTGTGTCTGTTCAAGAGGGCGTCTAATCCCTTAGCAATGTGCAAAATTTAATAACTAAGCTGTTTGAAATTGCTGTTGGTGATGATGATGGGACGACGCTGATGATGTGCGCACAAACTATTATTAGATATTTTGCTATGAATAGGCAAGCAAGTGGCAGTGTGCATATAACATAGTAATGTGTGTAAACTTGCAAAACAAAGACATTTTTTATTGAGTTTTGAAGATTTTGTAAATAGAAAAATTTCGATATTTTAAATTGACAGTAATTTTCTAGCTCCATTAAAAAAAAATTATTTAATGCTAGTTAATAATTAATAATAATTAAAAAAATTATATTAAAACTACTTCAGAAAGTCAAAATTCTCATTTTTTGCGTATTATAAATTTTTATCAAGAGAAAACTTCGAATTCACTTTTGGCGAGGCTAGTGGTGGAGACTTGTTAGATATTATCTAAATTAAATAAGCTACTCATGTTATCGGAATATATCGATATTTTAGTATAAAATTTTGACTGATCTAAAAAAATTTGTTTAGCATATTAAAATTTTGTTTTTTCAGTCACTTAAATTTTTAATCAATATGACCCTTGAGTGGAAGAAAAAAAAAATATTCGATGGAAAATGAGTAATAAAACTCATATTGAATAAGGATCAATGTAAAAATAACATTTAAGTATCGAGTAATGAATAGTTGGTATCGATACATACATTAAATTTATCGATTTTTACTTACTTTGGTATTTATTCATTTCAACTTATCGATATTTCAAATTAAATATTTGGTATTCTGTAAATGGAAAAATGTATCGATATAAGATGTAAATTTTTTTAATTCATGTTTGGAAAAATATCGATATAAGATATTTATATTTCTCCCAGCACTATCTCCAACTCTAAGACTCACAATTTTTGCTGTCTCTGCATTAAAAAATGTATCGTTACGATGTCGATATTTCGATATTTATACTAGCTCTTCGCGAATTCACTTTTTTTGATGACATGGCTTCTCAAGCATAATTTTCCTGATTCAATTATTAAACGATTCGCTTTTCTAGGATCTTTAATTTTTAGTTAGCTTTCATTTTAGTAATACTAATCTTTTACAGCTGAAGTGGAACGTCTTGTCAGTCAATAACACATATTTTTCGGAAGACCACTCTTTAAAATACAATAGATTTTTCAGCACCCCTAGAGTCTACTTAATTCAGAGAATGATGATGGATAAATTCTGCAAAAATTGATTATTAAAAATGTTAAAAAACAGCAAATCTCAGTTAAAATGGTGGTGGTGAAATAGAAATTTTTATCCCAATCCCGTTCATACCAGACTACTATTCTAAATTTTCCTTTGTGTCCTAAGGGTGACGAAATTTTTGGAATATTATATCAATATATTAAGTAAACATACCAAAAAGATGTATGTAATAGGCCCCGTTTTCATTAGGCCGCGTTCCGCTTTAGCGTTAAAAATTCGACAAACTCGCGTTAAATCGTATACAATAAAGATAGGCAGTTAGGTATGGGAAAAGTCGCGTTAATTTTGAACGCGACTTTCGATAACACGCGTTCAAACCGAATTCACACCGATTTCAAACCGATTTCTCTTATCGGTTCGAATAATTTGGCAATTGTAAGTTGCGCATACTTATGAAAACAGCTGACAAAGTAACCGCAAAAAATAAACATTTACATAAAAGCTTCAGCTGCATATATTCAAATGACGGATTACTTTATCATGCTCGTATTGGACAGCAGTTACTAAAGGAACAACATCTACATCCATTCGTTATATTAAAAATCTTCATTTCAAAAAAAAAAAAAAATGTTTTTTAACCTGTACAATTTTTTTACTACATAACAAACAAAATCAGCTGTTTTAACTCGAACGCTAACGCTAAAGCGCAATGGAAACACCGTTCCGCGTTTTTCGATAAATTGTTAACGCGATAACAAAACGCAGCTCAGTGGAAATGCGGCTTCAGTCTATAAGAAATCCCATCTTGATTAGCATATCAAATCTGAGACAAAATTACTATGACCGTCTGTCCGTTCGTTCTCGTCCCGAAGACTAAAAAATTTGATGTATTTTAAAATCTCTCGAGTTCTAGCTTATCTGAGGAAGTCTTTAAGAATTGTTAAGAAAGTCTTAAGAAAGATCTGATATTAATATTAGCTTTTATTTCCGGAAATATTCCGCCCGTTAATTTTTAAGTAATTTACCGATCCCAACCATTGCGGTATTATTACAAAGGTTTCCGTGAGTCTCGGTGTCCCACGTTCATAGCTAATATATCGCTATTTTTCGATACTTTTTAAAATTTGATGATAATAATATCGAATTTAATAAGTTTTTGAGTTGAGGTCTAAAAAGAAAAACACAATCTTGGTTATGGCCCTGAAAACAGCATAAAATTTGACTCCAATATGATTATGACGATAATTGCCATTGTACTCAAAAAACATATCGAGATACTGTTATCGATAATATTGTGGACTGGTATCGTTTTTGATATCGGTCACTGTTGCGTGTTATCATTGTTTGATTTTGATTTATAATACAACTAGCTATGCCCGCGACTTCGTCCGCGTGAAATAGTTATTTTCGGCATCATATTTATTTTTGCAAAAAAACCTACTCGGTTTTATAAATAATTTTCTGTTATTATTTTAGACAATTTAGTTTATTTATTTATTTTAAGTTTTTAAATAACATAATTATTTAAAGTACTTCTGTGTAAATAATATTTTTAGTTTTATTTTCTTGTGGCAGAAGAACATATTGGTTTTCTCCGCAACCTGATCTTGACAACGCGACATATAGTTGGCCGTGTGAAAAGCAGTCTTGGCGTAAATCAATTCCTACGTGTTTAAATGTTTGCCCCTGTGATTTATTAATTGTAACGGCGAAAGATAGCTTTACGGGAAATTGAATTCTTTTAAAATTAAAAGGTAATTCATTTGGTATCATTGGGATGCGAGGTATAAGCACTGTTTGACCAACTGCTGGACCAGTCAAAACTATAGCAACGATCACGTTATTGCGAAGAAATTTGATTTGAAGTCGGGTCCCGTTACATAAATTTGGTGGTTTAAGATTTCTGAGTAAAATTATTGGGGCACCTATTTTTAACTTGAGGGAATATGGGGAAGACCACTGGGGTTCAAAGAATTAAGAAACTCCTGTGGGTAATGGACCGCATCTTCCTGATCCATTACATTATCAATAGATGTGTAGGTAACTATGTCTCCTGGAAGTTTACTTAAAATTAAATCATTAATTTCGTCTACGCTACTGTTTCTCGCCGCCAATATTGCCCTTTGACACATCCATTGATGATCTTTATTTTCTATTTCGCTGATGTCGGGGTAAACTTTCGAAATTAAGTCCTCAATGTTACTCACTCTTTCTCCTAAATCACGATCAATTTCAATTCTATTTTCAAAATGAGGTACTTTCCGTCTCCTATTAAAAGTAACTTTGAAGGAAAAATTATATTACCTCCACCCAAATGTGCTCTCATATTTGTAGTTAATTTTAGGATGTTTACAAACTTCCATAATGGGGAACTTTTAAGGCAAGACTTTACAATGTCTGCTCTAGTTCCTCTTACTATTACTGGTAAAGTTTGTCGAAAGTCCCCAGCAAACATGACAGTAATCCCACCCATGATTTTATCACAGCTTCTAATATCTCTAAGAGTCCTATCTAGAGCCTCTACATGAGCTCTATGGATCATGGTACATTCGTCCCAGATCATTAAACTGACATCTTGTAAAACTTTTCCCAAAGGGCCATTTTTACGTATAGAGCACACGCTATCTTTTTGTAAAGAAACAGTTAGGGGCAGTTTAAAAGTGGAATGAGCTGTGCGTCCACCTGCTAATAAAGTTGCAGCGATACCTGACGACGCTACTGCCAAAGCTAGCATTCCCTGAGACCTTACTTTTGCTAATATAAGATTAGTAATAAAGGTCTTGCCGGTTCCACCGGGAGCATCCAAAAAAAATACTTTTCCTTCACTAAGACGAACACTTTGCATAACACAATAATACGCGGTCACCTGGTCATTAACTAATTTTGGTTCATTTTGAGTAATATAATCATTCAATTCATTTAGATCATATGGTTTTCGCAATGCTACTTCTAACGGATCCAGATGATTAAGTGAATTAATCCTTTTGATACAGGAAGCCCAAAATCAGTTAGTGATTTATCGCAAATCTCATGAATTTTATCTTCAATCATGATTAGTCCATCATTGTATATATCATCATTATATGCTAATGTCATATCTTGATTCTCATTACGCATTCTGTTTAGTATATCTTCACATAAAGCATTACGAAATTTATTCCATAATGCTAAAGGGTCAGATGGTTGGCAAAATATAAGGATGATGGTAAATAATTCTCTTAATTTTGTGGCTGGCTCGGACATTACAGCATCTGACATTGTATTCTGCCAATGTTCATCTCCCTCCAGTAAACCTAATTCCTTGCAAGCGCCTTGATAAGTTTGGCAAATAACACCATTCACGGTCCTTAGATGTTCAAATGACATTGGACCGCGAACATGTTGCAGTAACATTCTTAAATAAAAACATTCAGTTTGAGTCGGATGAATGTTGTAGACACGGCCTAAAGTTGTGTCTTTTTTTACACCGGGATATCCTTCAACATCTTGCCCACGTTTTCTTCTAGAAAATGAATTTCTTTCCCATACGTAATACTGGGGTACTTCGTGATATAAAAGGGTTTTTGCAAAATCGTCCCTCTTGCAAAGGTCAAAGAACGCTGTAAGTGTCGTTGATGAAGGATTATTAACACGATCTTGAAGGTTTGCATTATTATCAAAATAAACTCTTTGTCCATTTTCCAAATGAACTGCTAAATGAACTACTGCCGGAAAACGTTCATGAATAGGAAATTGGAAAATTCTCCAGATCGCTTCCGAAGAACTTATATAGCGACCATTTAGATATGTTTCTACTTCATTGTTATTACTTTGAAGCGAAAATGTGGCTTGGTCAGAGCCTTTATGAATATACTTACAGATGTACTTAATAGCTTTGACCGATTGACAAAACTCTACGTTAATGTGTGCATTGAAAATTCGTGATAGAACTGGATTATAGGGAACAACCCACCTATTATCCACGCTCATTTCTGTACCCTTGACACGAATTATTGCTGTGTTTCCACCATTATCTGGAGACCTGCGCCTGTAGGTTGGGTAACCATCATCCCCGGTTTGTGTTTCAGAAATAAAATTCCTAGGGTACTTTTTTAGAACAAATGTTTTCTTTCATACATGGTGACGCAGGGTTATGAAATCCGCAAGGACCATGTATCATATTTTTTATGACAATATTATGAAGAATTGGATCTTGTCGTTTGTCAGGTATTTCAGCCGATATTATTGCATCTATAGAATCTGGTTGTACTTTGATAGCCAGCCACAATAAAATGTGGGCGTGTGGTAAACCTCTTTTTGCCATTCTACGCTGTAAACAAAGGCTCTTGAAGGCCCAAAAATATTTTTCTTCGTCAGAAGGAGTATCATATTTTGAGTTTTAAATGAAATACTCTAGAAACCAAATCATGTCTGTCGTAAGAATGCTGATCGGGTAATAACTCAATTTTTATTTCCGGCCATTCGGAGTTACATGTAAATGTAATGAAGAGATCTGGTTTTCCAAATTTCCTGACAAATGTCATGGCATCTTGACTTTTTTCGTTCATGTATCTGGGGGATCCTGTAAATGACGACGGCAGTATAACATGCTGGCCAACATTAGAAGCGTCTATATTCGCATCATTAACCACGGCATCTCTTAAATGAATGTACTCTTCTGCTCTCAATTTTTTTGATTTCTTTTTATGAAGTCTAGCCTCTCAGAAATCATTTTAGCGGCCATATCAACACAATACTGGTTGAATAATCCCTTGAAATAATGTATGCTGTTAAAGTCATTTATTCTCAACATGAGTCTAAATGCATAGAATTGCATACATGATACAGTTTTAGATCTAGCAGCAGTATTCTGCTGTGGAATATTTATACAGTATCCGTCATTACCAAAGGGAAACAGTAAAGGATACTGAAGTGGGTCATAAGATCTATGAAGTTCAGAAACTCGTTGAAGTCCACCATCTCTCGCCGTCAACACAATATCTCGGGGACCTTTGTCTTCATCTATCAAAAGAACAGCTACTTCATCTACTATTGGCGCATTATATCGACCTCGATGCTCATTAGGAGGTTTCACATCAGCATGAATAATAAGTTTGAAGTCATTCGGTGGTCTATTTTCCAGATTGTATTTGAAACTTTGAATATACGTATTATGATCGTGAAGATATGTTTGGAGAGCGTCGATAAGATCGATTTGCAAGCTTGGATTTAAATTTGAGCGTAAGGATACCTGATCTGCATGTGAAACAAAATATATTTGCAAAAATTCGGGCTGTGCCCCTTCAGCTGGAAGTAAGTTACCGATTAAGTGATAAACTTGCCCTTGGACTTTAAAAGTGGGCATAAAGTTTCCCTCACGAATCTCTTTGGCACCAAATGAAGTCATCTGAAATAGTGTATTATATTGCCTTGAGTGATTTAAGAAATGCTTTGATGATGGATGTGAGCCTGATATCAGTTCTTTTAAAACTGTAGTTGGTTCCGGAATTATTGGTATATTTACTTTGCCACCACTACAACACAGTCCAGGAGTTTCAGTCGCCCATTTTTTTGCTTGGCATAAGTTGCATATTTTATTCATTCTGCCAATATCAATATCATTTAGCTCAGTATAGTCAAGTGTACAATCATAAGCAAACGCAGCATTTAATAAATTATGTTGCCTGCGAGTTCTATTTCTTGCTGATCGTGCATTTTGCTGTGCTAATCGATGGGATCTTTCAGTGCTCGATTCCCGATCGCAGTTAGCCAAAGTGCGGGAATTCTGTGAGGCTAAACGTTGAAAACGTTCAGCGCTTGATTCCCGTTGTCGGTTTTGCCAAAGTTCGAGAACTCTGTGAGGCTAAACGTTGAGAACGTTCAGCGCTTGATTCCCGTTGTCGGTTTGCCACAAAGTTCGAGAACTCTGGGGCTAAACGTTGAGAACGTTCAGCGCTTGATTCCCGTTGTCGGTTTGCCAAAGTTCGGGAACTCTGTGAGGCTAAGCGTTGAGAACGTTCAGCGCTTGATTCCCGTTGTCGCAAAGTTCGAGAACTCTGTGAAGCTAAACGTTGAGAACGTTCAGCGCTTGATTCCCGTTGTCGGTTTGCCGAAGTTCGGAAATTTTGTGAGGCTAGACGCTGCGACCGTTCAATAATCGATTCATTAGCACGGTTTTGTTCACTGATTTCTCGTTGAGTAGCCAACCTATGCATATTTTCATCCTCTGTTTCATTGCTGCCGCAAAACTCGCAGCCGCTTTGCAGTAGCAGTCTGCCGAGAAAGCTGAGATCTTTTTTCTAGGCATTATAATGACGAAAAAGAACCTAAGATATGAAAAATAAACAAACCGTAACTCGTAATCAAGAAAAAAATAAACGTATGGTAAATAATTAGGAACCTAATTATTTTTACCTGTATTGGTACTTACGTAAATCGGATAAAATATATGTCAAAAGAATAACCGTTAAACGATAAATGTATGCTTAAACTAAAAACCTAACCTAATAAGAATATTTATGTGGATAACACCTATTTTCAAGTATTATATACAACAAAACAAAAAGTTATAATATTGCTAAAATATTAGAAACAATACTATCCTTATAACAAAAAATATTTACTATAAAGAAAACTATGACACCTACTTACTACATCAAAATTAAAAAAAATGTTGATAATTGTGAAATTATTAGAAGCAAAATATTATCCTTAAAACAAAATGAAATAGTATTTAAAAAGTATTATTACACGACGATATTATTCCGCAAAAACAAATAACGCTGCATACAACCGTTCAGAAGGGAGCCGACCGCGCGTCTGGAGCCGCGCGGCATGGTACCTCGTAGAGCTACACCCCCCCGCTCCCTCCGCGTCGCTCGCAAGCAACGACGCCTCTCCTATGTTTTGCACTTCATGCGGCGCGCGGGTGAACTTTATATCGGTGTTATTTTAAAATTGTAATATCTTCTAAGATATTCATTGAAATTAAGTGATGTCAAAGACAATTTTGTTCACAGTTAAATAATCTTAATCAACAACACATTTATTTGGATAAAGATTTGTATTATTACGTTGATACAATAATGCATTAATTTCGACCAAATTTTATTACTATAAAAACGGTTCTAGTGTGTTAATCTTAAAAGATAGATATATACTGTCGTGGACATTTTTTTTAGATCATTTCAAGAGGAATAATTCTTTCATACATATATTTTTGGTATCTTGAATCGTTTCCCAACGCATCGCAACGCATGCAACGAAAGCCCTCACGCCCCAGAATGAATAATTTACCCCGTTTTTCCACATTTTCCATTATTTCTTCGCTCCTAATAGTGGCAGCGTGATGTTATATAGCCTAAAGCCTTAGCCTAAAGCTGTCGATAAATGGTCTATCCAACACAAAAAAAAAAATTCAATTCTAACCAGTAGTTCCTGAGATTAGCGCGTTCAAACAAACAAACAAACAAACAAACAAACAAACTCTTCAGCTTTATAATAATAGTATAGATTTGATCTGTACAACGCCTACAAAGCTGGCACCAAAATTTTGAGTTTATTTATGAAGAAATTTAAATTTAGTATTAAATAAGCCTATGATATTACCAAGTCATCAGGTAACTACGAAGCTGAAAGTATCCTGTCACATTTCTCAATGTTGTGAGTACGTCATATAAAAGTTTAGTGTTGATATTTGGGTTTGTTTCTGGAACGAGGCAACGTGGTATTTACGTGTTATTTACATGGCAGGAAAAAGAACTACGCCTAAGTCTACTAGCTCAAAAAAAATGGAAGATTATGGTTAGTTTTTTTAATAAAAAAAAAAAAACTTTAACCACAGAACTAAAGCTTTCGACGAAAATTGCAATACCCTTTAAAAATTGAAAAGTGTTGCATACTTTTGGCGTGAATTTTGTTTTAATGATATAAATCAAAATAACAATTTATTAACAATTACAAACAAATAAAATATGATTTATAAGAGGAAAAACAATTGTGGTAACAATTTGACAAATCAGAAGTAAAAAGAATTATTTAACATTTATCTTTACAAAATTGGTAAAAATAAAACTATTTTATTTTCCGCTTCCAAATAGTAAACTGAGTATTGGGCTAATAAGCTGCACTGGAAAAGTATATTTAAAGCCTTCATTAAAGTAAAAAATTTGGCGCTTACGAAAAAAAAATTTCAGAAGCGATTTTTTAGTCATTTTAATAAACGCTGGATATTAGCCGTCAACTTCGTAGACAAATGCGTTGAGCATACGGGGGGGTTCAAAGAATAGCAAATTTGTGTTTTTTTTTTTTTTTTATTATTTATTTATTCACGAATATTTATTTTGTCCCCTTTAAAGTAATCCCTCCCGATAAAATACACCTATGCCAACTTTTTTCCAATCCTCGAAACATGCCAATAGTCCCTTTCCGGTATAGCCATCAGCGCCTTCTTCGATTTAGCTTTAATCTCCTCAATCGACTCCGAAACGCGTTCCCCGGAGTGGTATCTTGAGTTTTGGGAATAGCCAGAAGTCACACTGTGCCAAATCAATCGAATACGGTGGTTGCGGATCGATATTGGCGGGAATTTTTGACAAAATAGTCACGAAAAATCAGTACAGTTTTTTAAAAAATCATTATTTTCGGTACCAACCGAGACTTGACACGTTTGAGGCCCAAAACATCCTTCAAAATTGTATTAATGGATCCATTCGATATGCCAATTTCATCGTCTCTCAAGTCAATGACGGTGTGAGCACTTTTCTTTGGATGTGAGCGTCGTCCGTTGGGGTCGTGGTTGATCAGGGCTCTTTGTCTTCCCGTTCGCACCTTCTTTCACAATTTTCCAATAAATGTTGTTGCGATTTTGGTAGAGATCGGTCCCCATCAGCCTTCTTCACATTTTTTTCCTTTTTCCATTCAGAAAAAAATTGTACAGGTTCTTTTGATCCATTTTTTTTTGAATAATTAAAATAGACATCCAAACACTTCAGCAAGCGCTGTAATAGTGACATTAAACGCGCTTTCGGTTGTAGATGTACATACCCCAAAAAAAACAAACAAAAGTTTCTAATTTATCATTGACCAACATAAAAATAGAATATATTCATAAATATATTTCATTGTTTTTCAATAGACAACTTTCTTTGATAATGCTTAGAAAAATCTTATTAAAAACAATTTCATTTGGCTACCGCACAAGCAAACAGCTCAAAATTTAATAAGCAAATAAAATGATGAAATTTATTGCCTAAGTTTTTCGTTGATGACAATTTGAACTTGAGTTTTATATTTATGAAAAAAAAAAAACATAATCAAAGGAAAAAAACTTTTCGCTTAAGCATTTATTTATTTATTTTTGACTGGTCCAAGTTCAACTTTTATTTGATAAATATGGCAGTAGCTGCATAGTAATAAATACTGCGATTTTAATGTGCATACTTAAGCGAAATTATTATTTATAAACAATAATAAAAAAAAAAACACAGACAAAACAAAGAAATAACTACGAAATGATAAATAATATTAATAGTTAGAAAATTTATGTTTGCGCATAAAAGTATGTTACTGTTTATTGAAATAGTTTATTGTAATTTTTATGCGCATCTTATAGTTAGTTAAATGCGTATAAGATACATTTAGCAGTTAAAGATACAATATGCGTAATGTGTGTATACAAAAATATCAATCATACGCAATGTTGTAAATTATTTTTATTATTTGTTTTACTCCATGCAACACGTGTCGCACATATAAACTGCATTTTATACATTTTGTATGGCTACAATGCCACAATCGAAATGAATACTTATGCGCTTGTATTCGTATATTTTAATTAAAATGTTTCGCCTACTTAACACTGACCCATAAGCAGAAGTAGCAATAGTAGAAAACACCTTTTGTAAGTATACAAAATACACTCCAAATGCACTCGACTGCTATGAGCGTTAATTAAGCCACAAGCATTTCAACTTTTCAACCGCAAAAAGCGCAAGTATATACACACACTGTACTACAAGTGTACATTTTATTAGCCAATTTAAGTTTCGAATATAATTTTCTTGGCCATTTTCAGTTCGCTCTGTGCTACTTTGTGGTACATTTAATGTGCTGCTGCTACTACTGCTATGAAATCCTTAATGCCGCACCAGTCGAAGGGCGTAGTTTTTAAGCTTGAGTCCTTTGTCATAAAATAGCACGCACTTAATGACTTAACCACCACGTTGCTACTTATTAACAAAAGTTCCTTTTTTCTCGTATTTTGGGCTGTAATTATTTTAGTTTTTTTTTATTTTTGTGAAAATGTAAAACTCTTTTGTTTTATAGTTTAACTTAATTTTGTGGTGCAGTAAATGTCCTTGCTTTCCTTTTGAACGTTTGCTAAGTACCGTGAAAGTATTTGACATTTAGCCACATTCGCTTAATCTGTGTTGATTTTGGTTAATGTTTTTGACATTTAATCCTTTATGCAAGAAATTCATTGATTAGTCTTATAGCACTAAGACAGCGGTTAGACGATTTAATATGATATCGAGTTTTATTCAAAAGATTTGTCACATACAGATTGCCTGTTCTTTGAAGTTCGTTTGAAAAGATTTGGCAGCTAAAAATATGTCTCAACGACGTTTCGAGGTGCAGCGCAGACCAAATTAATAGTAAAAAAATTAAGTCGTAGTGCTCTCCTTGGTGTACCACAATTCCGATTGCTTTACAAATCTTTACGAAAGCTTGGTGAAGATACAAGATAGACCGCATCTTAGATACATCAACTCGTGCTTCTTTCAGATGGATTATTTGCTCCTTAATTTAAAAAGGAGACATCTTATTTCCTGTCAGGATGAAATAGTCCTCAAGAAAGAGTCGAGTCAAAATGACTTAGACAAAATTATCATTTTCTGGGACTGCCCAAATTTAAACTTTAATCAACGGGATAAATTACATCTCAGAAACATAAGAACGTACCATTTTTGTCTTCTACTTCTAAATTTATTCTGTTGTTATAAGCCATCTAAGAAAAAAAAAAAATTCTAATACGAAATTAAGAACGATTGAGCATGATTTTAGAATATAGGAAAACAAGCCACTGCCGCTTTGGGAGAACCAGATCTTTGAAGACATACTTAACATTGGAATCTCCAATTTATATCAAAATGGAGGACCTGGCAGTGGAAGAGACTTTCGTCTGCCTGATCTCTGCAGTGTATTCCAGGCGGAGATTCATGCTGTACTTATTGAGTGCAAGCTGTTGGTACAGCTGGAGATTCGGGACAGGTCGGTTTTCTTTTTCTCAGACAGCCAAGCTGCCATCAAGGCGCTGAATACCCACATTACCAAATCTAAGCTAGTAAGGGAATGTGAGAACCAACTCAATCTTGTTGCTCGCAACAACACATGGATTCCAGTGATATTTTCGGGAACGAAAAAGATGACACACTGGCTAGATGGGGTTCATCGGGTGACAATAATAAATGGCAAATAATAAATGGCAAAATATATAATAGCTGCAGTGAAGCTAAGCTTATTTGGCCCACGATTGACCCCACATGTACCAAAACTCTACTGTTGAACTCCAGCAAGGTTCTTGCGAGACTAACAGCCGCCATCACAGGGCATTGTACCATTGGGGAACACGCGGCCAGATAAGGTATCCCTTACAACAGCACATGCAGAAGTTGCACTCAGAAACGTTAGAACACTTCCTCTGTATGTGTCCTGCACTTAGATCGAGTAGACCAAGTTACTTTGGAATCGCTTGAGCGATCTCTTTCTCCAATGTCCCTCAAAACTACGTTCCTTCCCTTAACTATACTGGCTGACTTGATTCTCCAGAGCCTATCATGTATTTAAGGCCCACTTCCGAGATGTTTTAGCGAAAGCAAAACGGCAGTTATATGCTATTTGTATGGGGAATATGGGTTTTCTTCTCAGCAACCTCCATCTTTCTATATGCATACTAGGAATAATCCAATCTTCAAGATCAAACGTTCTTGATACAAGTAAAATTTGTTCTTTACATATACAATTCGTTCTTGATGCAAAACGAAATTCGTTCTTTATGCAAGATAATTCTTTCTTGATATGAGTCTAGTTCGTTTTCAAAGCACTTTTCGTTCTTGATACAAATACAATTTTTTCTTGGTATAACTCCAATTCATTCTTGCTTCAAGTATAATTCGTTCTTAATACAAATTTTATTCGTTCTTTATTAAAGAATCACTCGATCTTGCATCAAGTATAATTTGCCCTTGATTCAAGCAAAGTTCGTTCTTGATACTAGTTTAATTCGTTCTTAATTCAAGAATCACTTCTTGATTCAAGTAAAGTTCGTTCTTGATATTAGTTCAATTCGATCATGATACAAGTACAATTCGTTCTAAATAACAGTTCCATTCGTTTTTGATATAAGTACAATTCGTTCTTGACATAATTCATTAAGTTCTTGATTCAAGTACATTTCGGTTTTGATAGAAGATCAATTCGTTTCAAATATAATAACAATTCGTTCTTGATACATGCAGAATTGGTGCATTAAACAATCACAATTCGTTGTCAAATTTATACAGGTATGTCACACAATCTCTCTTTGGGTTGGTTTCAAACGTTTCATGTTGTTGCTAGAGATTTGGTAAACAGTGAAAGAGTCCAAAAATTATGACAAAAAAAAATTCCCTTATATATTTTTGTAAAAAAAGCAAAGCCCTATCTCTTTTCACTTTATTACTAGTTATCTGACAAAAACCTAATAGATTTGAAATCAACTGAAAGAGATATGGGTTTTAAGAATTTTTTTGTTGAACTTTAAAAATGTGCTTAATTTATGAAAAGTGTGCTTGAATTTAGAAAATCTGAGAAGACTTTAAATGATATCGTGTACCGAAAGGGATTTTTAACACAATTTATGAACAAACTGTTTTAAATCAAAATTAAAGTTTATAATGCGAAATATATTAAATTCGTTCGACTTAAATAAACTGCCTAAACAGCTGCAAAAATTACAATTTAAATACTTAAATACAAAATATTGCCAAATTAATAAGTATCTATACAATTCTTTTATTGCCTAATAAAGTGCTACACAAAATATACTAAATGAACTTCATAAATCATCAACTTAAATACTAACTAAGCTGCTTTAGTGCAGCTGTTCAAAGTACTTTCAATAAATTTAAACAATAATTTAATTTCCAAGGAATCCAAAAGGTTACACAACTTTAACATAATTCATTAAGTTTGCTAACTAATACAAATTTTAAGTGAAATAATTTAAACAATTCTATTGAACAATATGAGAAGATATTTTGTATACTGCGCCTGTTTGTATGCAATAAATAAATGCAGAAATTGCAACATGATATATTATCTACACTATTTGTTGTTATTATTTTCCAACATACACACACACACCTGAATAAACATTTTGTTGTACATATGCAAATAAGCATAAAATATTATTTGCTTAATATAATCGAAATGAAATGAAAATAAATCTACTACGTTTTGTTGTCTTAAGGGTTTATAAGGCATGTATCTATTGAATTCCTTTTATGCAATTGGCATGTCTTAAGTAAAATAGCTGCTGACTGAGCTCATTAACCACAAAAGGAGAAATAAAGTAACCACAATTCATTCGAAAATGTAGCAATTCTTCTTTGTATTTCAACAAAATAACTCAAACTGTGTGCATTGGTCAACAGGCATCTTCAGGCCCATATATTCTTTTATTCAATTATTCAATAATTAATGCTCTTCCCGCAAGATTTAATGAAATAACTGAATTGTTGAATTGAATATGTTTGTTATACATACTTGCATGTATACTAAGTGCCAAATCATGTCTTAAGTATTTCTCAAATCGATTTTTTAGCAGCAAATTTACATACATTTATATGCGTAATGTGTGTGTGTGTGTGTGTTTGTGTGTGAATTGAAACATTATTTTGCATAAGTAGAAATTGTGGCAAATATTTCGTGTAAAATTTTGGGGTTTTTTGTGCAACTAAAAACACACCCCTTATAAAAAGCACAAATGACCACAGAATTTCATGTGTGGCTTTTTCTATGCCATACATTTTGTCAATTTTGTGCATTTTCATAGATTAAACCATGAGAATTGAGCACCACAAGTTTGTTTGCCAAATACATACGTCAGCAGTTTTCTAGTAATTTTTGATTCAAAGATACAAAATATTTTTGTTAGATTTAAATTAATATCTTAATTAAAATGCGCATGCTGAGAATAATAAATGAATAGTCAACGTAAATGGAATATTTTTCTTAAATTGTTTAATTTTTGTTAAAGTATTCAGTTTACCTCTAGGAGTAAAAACTGATTTAACGATTCGTAAATTTTTAAAATATTTGTGGGTTTTTAAGTTATTTTCATAAAAATTTCTTAAACATTTTTTGCGTTTTAAGGTATGACTCATTCTTTTCATCTGTTCATGCAATTTGACATATTTATATACATAGCCCCTTTGAATTTTGTAATTAAGTATTTCTAGTGCTGTCAACTGAGAACTAATTAATTCATCGTAAAGATCGATATTTTTTAGTAAAAAAATATGTGCACAAAAAATCTATTTCCAAAACTTACTTCAGACCAAAAAGTATTTTATGAATAAAACCAACATCGTCTGAGTTAGAGATATTTCAAAACCATAGGAGATTGAAAAATTTGGAGAACTATTGAACATATACATTCGACTTTGCCTTTTTGCCGTCTGTCCGTCTGTCTGTCTGTTATTACACATTTCATTTGCACAGTTTTAAAGATATTGATATGAAATTTAAAACTTAAGCTTTTCTCAGTCTTAACCAGTTAAACCAAAGTGCCACGCCCATTTGTATGCATAGCCCCCATACATTTTTCTTGTATTAAAAATAGTTTATTTTTAAAGCGATTTGAGTCAAATGCAATAATAACACTTCTAAAAGGACCCATGGTTTAGGTGGGTCCGCTATAGCATATAGCCCCAATAGAAATCTACTGCCAATTTTTGAGTTTTTATACGAAAAATAAATGATTTATGGACCCATGGATGAGGAGGATCCTTTGTAGCACATATCCACACACGAATTTATCGCAAATTATTTAGAGTCTTTATATAGAATATTCGTTATTTATGAAGCGATTTGTTCCAAATATACTCAAATGATTTATTGTAGCAGTCAATGATTCAAGTAGGATCATCATATGAAGCATATATATAATACATAACCCGTGTGGAGAGTATTAAAACATTAGGTTTAACAAAGTTAACGTTTTCCCTTGTTCTTGTTTTATTCAACATTCTTTGTCTCTGGGCTTGGTAGAGAACCAATAAATTGTAACGTCGAAGTTTTTTGAGCAAGTTTCAATTTTTATACCCGTAACACATAGTGGAAACGGGTATATTCAGTCTGTCCAAAAGTTTGTAACGCATTGAAGGAGGCATCGGAGACCCCATAAAGTATATATAATTTCTTGATCAGCTCGATGAGACGAATCGATCTAGCCATGTCCGTCTGTCTGTCCGTCTGTTTGTTGCTATGCGATTTATTCGCTTAGTTTTAAAGATATTAAACTGAAATTTTAAGCTTAAGCTTTTCTCGGCAACGACTAGGTTAAGTTCGAAAATAAGAGTGCCACGCCCATTTCTTGGTATAGCCCCTATACAAACTTATCGATTTTTTTCGATTTTTTGTTTAAAAGTTGTAATTATTTAGGAATGTACTCGCTCCCAATTTTTTGTCGTCCAGCGTCAAATCCAAGACGCCACGCCCATTTTTCGGTTATGCCCCAATACAAATCTACCGCCCAATTTTTAAATTTTTGTTTGAAAACATTTATTTTTTCTGAATGAATTCAATTAAAATTTGATAAAATCAATTCTAATGTCAACTTCATCGATATGGTAAAGATCGGGCTAGTATTACAAAAGCCTCCATACAACTTTGATCAAATTCATTGTGAAATTTAATCTAAGCGCCTAGTGAACATATAAACTATTAAAAGTAACGGGTATTTCAGCTTCGGTTCCACCGAAGTTAATGTTTTTCCTTGTTTTTTTTTTTTTTAAATTTGATGATAGATAGATTTAAAATTAGCGGTCCAAAATAACCCTTTTCTTTTAATTATGACTTCTTACAATTTATGTACGCCATTTTGAATTTCTTCAATCTGATTTGTAGATTTGTAGTCTGCAATCCAAGAAACCCTCAGGTAATAATTTTCTAAAAATTAAGTGTTTTTTTTTTTTTTAAATTAAAGTCCGCCATTTTGAACCATCCATTTTGAATTACTCAAATCTTATTATATATTTGTAATCAGCGACCCCAAAAACCCCTGATTTAGCGACCTCAGTTATTTTCAATAAGATTTTGATTCGGGTTGTTCTGGCCCATAGAGCCTTTGCCCCAAGCGTCAAGAAGCATTCATAAAAACCAAGAATCAAAAAAAAAAGAATAAAAAAAAAGCAGGAATCAAATGCTTAAAAAACAAGAAACCGAAACTCTGCGCTACCGCTTTAGAGCCCAAAATTCTCTGTTGTCACTTCACAGCACCGCAGCTGCAGCTGTTGTTGTTGTTGCTTTCGATATGCCTGACGCTTTAATCTTCTTTAATGTTTTTGACTACGTTAATGCTATTCATCGATGTTATTTCAAATGGACTTACCTCGGCTTTTGATGGTATTAATTCTCAACGTTTTGCGTTGATGTTACATCGCTAATTCTACTACGATCCCTGTTGCTACTGTAGGTGTTGCTGATACTATTGCATCTATTGTATCCAATGCAGATGTTGCTATAGCTTGTGTTGCTTTCGAAATTTACCGTTGCGATGTCGTGGTTGCCACTGCATTTAATGATGTTTTTTTTTTTAATGTTTTTGCTTCCGCCTGAATTCCTGAATCAACTGACTACGTCTCTGAATTTGAAGCTACTTCTTGATTAACTGGATTGCTAATTTCCAATTTGTGTCCCTTTAAAAGCGTTGAGCTTCCTCTTTGATTTTGACTGTTTGCAGCCAATTGCATTCAATTCAAAAAATAAAAAAATGATCTATTAAAAATTAAAAAAAAAAAAAAAATACATCCTTTGAATATTAAAGCAATAATTTCATTTAATTTCAAAATATAAAAACTGAAAATACTTTTTAAATCAAAAAGATATTTTATCTTTTTCAAATCATTTTTCATTCAAAATTCAATCTAATACAAACTCTCAATTAGACAAATTATTCCATACAAAAAGCTTCAAAATAAACATTTATCACACTTCAAATGCCGCAAAGAATTTCATAAGCAAAACACTTTTTCAAATTACTTGAAAAGTCATTAATGCGTACATGAAAGCAACTCATAAAACACCTGCCTGATCATACACGATACATATGAAACGCAATTTTACCTGGAAAAGAGAAAATTTATAAACGCCGAAAAGCGTACTACAAAATTTAAACATAAACAAAAATTTCAAAGCCATTCGCATATTTCTTCAATGGTTACCAAACGTGAAAATTTTCGTTGCTACGTGTTTTTTTGGCAGCTATAAAGCTAAAACAAAAGTTTATAAAAATAAAATTGCTGCGTGCAGCAAAAGTTGCTAAAAACAGAAAGTTTCCAAAAAAAAAACAAAAAAACAAAAACAAATAAGAAGTATAATAACTTTGAAGAAATCATGTAACATGCTGTAATCCGTAAACGCGCATGAATTGTGATTCATTTTTTCTATTTATAAAACATATATGTATGTGGAAAGTTAAAAAGAAAGACATATTTAGCTAATAAAAAGAAATAGAATAATATTGAAAATAATTTAAAAAAAATGACAGCTACAAATAAAAAAATTTGATAACATTTACACCTTCTGTAGTTTCAAAGATTTCAATTCGTGCTTCTAAGCGCGACAAACAACTGTTTATGTGCATAGCTATCTGTTAGTATACTCTCGTGCAATAACTACCTCTCAGCAATGTTTTTTTAGTGATGATAATACAAAATTTGCAGTGCAGCCAAAAAGTGATCGAATTAGGACTCAGAAGAAAGCTATCTGGAATGATTCATACAAGGTTTTATTTCGCATGCTGATATGAAACTATTTTATTAATGGAAATGTGTATCTTCTAGTTTTAAATAAATCTTTTAGGTTATTAGTTACAGATAGACTTGCTAGAGAGAGTACAACTTCCAATACAACTCCTGGTCGTAATATTCATGGCTTGAAAACACACACTGAGTTAGAGATAGCTCAGGAAGCTGAGAACTGGACTGGACGACAAATCTTGCCTTTCCAAAACCCACTAAGCGCACTGCTGAACTTCTTTCTCTCTTTATGTTCTCAACGTTCTTTGACTTCTTCATATTTTTATACCCCGGACACGCGTGGTGTGAACGAAAAGGATTCATATTAGGATTATATGATCGTACGCTTACATTTTATTATTTTAAAAAATATAAAAAACGAATTAAAAAGCATTTTTGAAAAGTAATAAAATGTAAGCGTACGATCATATATCCTAATATGAATCCTTTCGTTCACACCGCGCGTGTCAAATATAGAAGTCAAAGAACGATTAATATCGCCGATATCGGAAAACTAAGTATACAGAAATATTTATCAAATCAAGGGCTATCGAACCTCATTTAAGGATATTCAATATCGTTGGGGGCACTTTTTACATGAAAACCCGGCTACACCCTTTAAAAAAATTTAGCTTTGAGTATCGTCTTCTCTGTCACTCATATAAGAAATAGATAAACGAATTGAAGGCTTTATGGACGGACGGACAGAGCTATATGGGCAGATGGACATTGAAAAATATGGTCAAAGATATAGGTACACACGGAGACAGATACGCAAGCAGACGAATCCGAGCCGTAGCCACGATCAAGCAAGTGGTCAGATCGACGATTGGAGACTCAAATAAGTTACCACGTTTCCATCGTTAGCACAGAGTACAATAGGAACATGGTAGGCCCTCCGGGGTCTATTGTACCCAAGCCAGGTAGGTTAATAGACACAGAATCCTCTCCGCCTCTTTAATAAGCAGAAGAGTATCCCTAGTCGGGGCGACCCTGATTTGATCGGTAGTAATAAAACAGCGATTAAACAGGGTGAATCTGGAAGCGGACCAAAGCTGTCATTCACAGGGAATGTGTGTGCTAGTTTCGTTTTGCTCCAAGCAGAGTCTACACTCTGACTCTGGGGAAAGTCATATTTTGTTAAGATGATATCTCAATCTATTATGAACGGTAAAGTAGCCAGTTAGCAACCTAAGGTCATGACAGCAGAGATATACTATATTTTTAGGGCGAGCTAATTTGCTTAGCTTGTCGTACGCCCGGGTATTGAACCCAATATTGTCGAAGAGATTCCTGCGGAGAACATATCGATTATGCATATGACTGAGCCCGCAGAGAGGCTCAGGGAAAATAAAGGGCGATGAGAAGCCAGATCTGGCGAGTTCGTATATTATGGTATCTTGGAAGGAAATTTTTCGTTTTTGCTCAAATCAATGTCGAGTCTGCCTTAAGCTCTGAATTATATTTTCCGGTGATCGTTTGTGAATAATGTGAATGGTGTCAAATTTCTCTAAAAATACCAAAAGTCAGAAGAGTATTAATTTTTGCATTTCAATAAAATTAGCACTTTCTAACTTCTTTTTTTTCACATTATTTCTTTTTCAATACGTGTCAGAAATATTTTTCAGAATTCTTACATTAAAACTTTGCACTAATTTTCTTTTCTTATTTTACAAATTTGGCAAATGCGAAAAGATTTCGAAAAAAAATTAAAAGAATAGCAAATCCAGCTGCAAAACAATTAAAAAAGATTACGCAGCTTCAAATACATAAAAAACAAAAAAATATTTGTTAGTAACACGCTGAAGGCAGAAATTTTTGCAATTTTTTCAGAGCTCCCTAGTGTCCTTGCGCATGTCACCTCGTACGCTGGAGAGCTAGAAAATCGCATAGTGCTTGTGTATATTCCCTCATGCAGCAGCAGAAAAAATGCCCTGCGGTAGGCGTTAAAAATAAGCTGAGCGCGTGCTTTGTAAAGTTTACGTAAATTGAAATTTATTTTTGTTATTGCATACTTTAGGGCATAAAAAGCGTGTGCAAGTGATTATTTGTATTTGTAAAATGACAAAAAGCGCAGCTTTGTCTAAAAAAATAAAATTTAATTGCTTTGCTATTTGTGTCTTCGTGAATTAAATTATTATTTTAATTGATTTTATTTAATCTATTAATCAAAATGCACAAAAAAAATATTTAAATTTTTCTTGAAACAAGCTTACTTCTAATCCAATGCCTTTTTTAATTAGTGCGCTTCTTTTAAGTACAAAGGAAAAGCAATTCAATAAGCTATTAGCTAACAAATTTTCCCCTTAAAACTGTTCTCTGAACAATTGCCAAACATTTAATTTAATGTTTAACACGCAGCAGCAGCTATAGCAGCCCTTCCCAAAATTAAAGCCCGTTTTCACTTGGTCATTAATTAAGGGAAAATTCATGCAAAAACCTACACAGTGCACGTCACCGCCTATAGGTGGTGGTGAGTGGTAGTTTGTGAAATTGTCGAAAATTAAACTAAAAATACTTCAACCAAACTGAAAGTGTGCACACCTACATTTTAACAAACTGCTGCCAGTCAGCCAAACAGTCAGACCCATTGCTAAGCTGCCGCTGCTGCTGCTGCACGGCACTTGCGTTTAATGACCAATTTAATCGGGCGTTTAGCCTCTCTATATACACCCCAGCTAAATACTTCGTCCATTGCTCACAACTTTCAAGTTAATGCTTCAAAAGGTATTTTGCAAAATAAAATAGCTGCGTAGCAGCAAAGTGCCTATGAAATCTACTATTACAACAACGAGACGAGACTATTTCTTTCTTTATTTATTTGAATGCTTTGCTGCTCTAATTTCTATGATTCTTAATTAAGTTAAGCTAGAATCAGAGACACGGTCAACGATTGTACGCATAAAGTTTTCTATTAGAATTTACGATGGATGAATAAACGCGAGATCACGTTTACTAATGAGACACGTAGGCGTATGAGTAAGGCACAAATTACCTTTTGCTTGTATTTGAAATCTGTTTAATTTAGAACAATTTAGGACAAATAGTATCTAAAACAATCCTGTTTTGTATCTAGAACAATTTGTTCTTGCATCTTGAACAATTGTTCTTGTATCTAGAACAATTCTTTCTTGTATCTTGAACAATTCTTTTTCTTGTACAATTTGTTCTTGTACCTAGAACAATTCGTTCTTGTATCTTGTTTTCTTGTACAATTCTTTCTTGTATCTTCAGAACAATGTGTTCTTGAACAATTCGTTCTTGTATCTTGAACAATTTTGTTCTTGTATCTAAGAACAATTCGTTCTTTTGACATTGTACTTGTATCTTGAACAATTTTTCTTGTATCTAAAACAATTCGTTTCTTGTATCTTGAACAATGTTTTGTATCTTGAACAATTCGTTCTTGTATCAAGAACAATTCGTACTTTTGAGGAACAATTTACTTTCGTATTAAGACAGTTCTTTGTTGCATTTATAAAAAACCGAATATCATCCTCAACATATGGCTTTCAGCCGAAGTAAGTTCATCTGTGTGGTTTCGGTATCATTTTTCTATCCTCCTTTTCCTTGCTACATCAAAGTTAAACACTTTCTGCAGTAATTGAAGGTAATACTTTAAGGTTGCTCCGATGTTACGTTTAACAGTTCCTTAGTTCCAGTTCACTTGACTTTACTACTAGCATTTCAATGCCTTCTCTGTGTTTTTGTCGACTATTTGCTTTTAAAAATAATCTAGCAGATACTCGACGTGTGCTACTACGTTGTACGGGCATTTCAACTGCTCTTTCAGTTCTTTTCCGTTTCGCATCTGCTGTGTTTTGTGCTATTTCAGTTCTTTTTGATGGCATTTTTTTTTTTTTTTTTTTTTTTTTTTTGCAGCGCAACCAAAATGTGCTGCCTAACTTAAAAACATACTTAAAAATACCACTTTTTGATCTTACCCAAAATATATTGGGGAAAGCTTCAATCAGCTGTTTTTTTATTTTTGTTTTTTGTTTATATTAAAAAGCAAAACATTTTTGTATGGGAAAATTACAAAATCGACTTCTTAAATGAACCGAATGTAAATTGGGCATTGTTTTAGTGGAATTTCAATTTACTTGCATTGTTTACTTTCAAATGTAAGCGGTGTGGGACTCATCGGTTGGACGGTTTCAACATAAACAGCGGACATAAAAACATTTTTACTATATTATTTGTTAATTTATTTTACTCATACAAATAAAAATATACTGTTGTCACAAATAGCCCCCGAAAGACTCTATAACGAATGCAGTTATCAGAGAGACTCTGTTCTCCGTGTTCCCAGATTACAAATGTTAAAAAAAGATACAAGGGGTAACGAGTTTAGAAATATCTTGAAGCATTTGAGCACATATTACTGTTTCTTGATTTTAGTTGGTCACAGATATAAGCGTTGCTATCATAACCAGTTAGGGCCCTCTGAAAGAATACGAGTTACTAAAAAAAAAAAAAAAAAAAATATGACATGGATTTAAAAATAAATAAAATTTTAAAAAACAAGAAAAAAACGCTGCAAGATACCCTGTAACCAAGCTTTATGTACCTTAACTAAAGTCCTATCTTTGTAATAAACCTTATTGTATTGAATTTTCAAACAAAAACTTGAAAAATGGGTTAAATTTTGTACGGTACCTATAACAAAAATTTGCTTGGTCCTACCCATATTGGGATATTTTATTGGGACTATCCTAGGCATAGTTTGTTCTAAATTTAGACTTAATAGAAAAGAAACAGTGACAGTTTTTATGCAAAAAAAATGTTTGGGTAGATTTGTGTGGTGGGTACCACTTAAAATGGAGTAAGAGACAACCCATTTGTTAGTGCACACTCGACGGCTCAGGAGAGTCTTAGTTTTAAATATGGAAGCACTAAATTTTATAGTCTCCGATATAATCGTTTTCATACGGCTGACAGCATGACGGACGGACAGACAGACATACCTAGTTCGAGTCCCCTTTCAATGCTGTTCAAGAATATATATACTTTAAAGGGTCTATCTAGCTTTCTTTTGTGTGTCACATACATTCGCACAAACTTAATATACCCTTTAACCCCTGGTAAGTAAGGGTATACGAGGTGTGTTCAAAAGTATCGCGAATTTTGTGTTTTTTAAAAAATTACTTATTTATTCATGAATATCTATTTTGTTCCCATTAAAGTAGTCCCCTCTCGATAAAATACACCTATGCCAACGATTTTTTCCAATCCTCGAAACATGACAAATAGTCCCTTTCCGGTATAGCCATCAGCGCTTTCTTCGATTTAGCTTTTATCTCCTCAATCGACTCGAAACGAGTTCCCCGGAGTGGTCTCTTGAGTTCTCAGGAATAGCCAGAAGTCACACGGTGCCAAATCAAGCGAATACGTTGGTTGCGGAACGATATTGGTTGCATTTTTGGCATAAAAGTCACGAAAAATCAGTACAGTTTTTAAAAAAATCATCATTGTTGGTACCAACCGAGACTTGACACGTTTGAGGCCCAAAACATCCTTCAAAATGGTATTAATTGATCCTTTCGATACGCCAATTTCATCAGCAATGTCTCTCATAGTTAATCGACGGTGTGCAAGCACTAATTCTTTTACTTTTTGGATGTGAGCATCGTCCGTTGAGGTCGATGGTTGATCATGGAGCTCTTCGTCTTCAACACGTTTGCAACCTTCTTTCAACAATTTATACCAATCAAATTTTGTTGATTTTGGTAGAGCTCGGTCCCCATAAGCCTTCTTCAACATTTTTATTCCATTTATTCCATTCAGAGAAAAAAAATTTGATACAGGTTCTTTAATCCATTTTTTTTGAATAGGTAAAAATCGAAGACGATCCAAAACACGTGCAAGCAAAGCAGCTGTCAACAATTAAGTGAACATTCAAAATGGCCGAGCTTGTCGGCATAAGTGAGAGACATGAGTACCAACCTAACGCCACAAAAAAATCGAAATTCGAATATACGTAACCCGCGAAAATTCTAAATTCGCGATAATGTTTGAACACACCTCGTATATATACTACATTCCTTTTAAATAAATGACGTTAAAATTTATTTAGTAAACTAAACTATTGTTTTTGTATTTAGAACAACTCGTTCTTGTTTCGAAATCAATTCGTTCTTGTATCTAAAACAATTCATTTTTGTGTCAAGAACAATTGGTTTTTTATCTGGAACAATTCGTTCCTATATCTAGAACAATCCGTTTTTGTATCTAGAAAAATTTGTTTTTGTATCCAGAACAATTCATACTTTTTATCTTGAATTCAGTTATCAGAGAGACTCTGTTTTCCGTGTTCCAAGATTACAAATATTAACCAAAGCGACACGGGTCGCGTAAGAGCCTAGCCTGATCTTACCTGATCTTAGTTGGCCACCATTATAACAATCTATTACCGCCGTTGCTGCCATAAGCAGTCAGAGGCCTCTGAAAGGGATACGAGTTACTCTAAAACAAACTATGAAATGAATGATTTTTACCAAATAAAATTTTAAGATTTAAAATTAAATAAATTGCTTAAAAACAAGGAAAAACGTTAACTTCGGTGGAACCGAAGTTGAAATACCGTTACACAACACTTTTAATAGTTTATATGTTTACCTGGTGCTTAGATTAAATTTCAAGATGAATTTGGTCAAATTTGTATGGAGGCTTTATGTTATATTAGCCCGATCCTTACCATATCGATAGTGTTCACTTAAGTGGACATTGGAATTGATTTTACCAAAAAATTGTATTCATTCAGCAAAAAAAAAATTAATGTTTTCATACAAAACTCGAAAATGGGCGGCAAGTTTGTATGGAGGCTATACCTAAAAATGGGCGTGGCACGATACAAACTGTCTAAGAGCAAGAAAGCTAAAGATTTAAAGTTTCATGCCAATATCTTAAGAACATTCTGAGTAAAACGCATCGCAACAGACAGACGGACGGACAGACAGACAGACGGGCAGACGAACATGGCGAGATCGATTCGTCTCATCGAGCTTATCAATAATAGATATACTTATGGGGTCTCCGATGCCTCCTTTAATGCTTTGCAAACTTTCGAACAAACTGAATATACCCGTTTACACCATGTGCAATGGGTATAAAAAAACCCTTCGCCGATTGTTTTTATTTTTGCATTTTTATGATCAGTAAACACACCCCCATTCCAAACCTCATTTTAATTTTTCGAGAGGGAGAAAATTTTATTTAAAACCAGCTCAAGAGCACCGTGATCTCCGTATCTTTTATTTTTCTACACCTCCGAAATGGTCTTTACACTCAACATTGAAATTACTACTTTTTTAGCGTTGAAACTATTCCGTAACACGTTTTTTTTTTTTTTTTTAATTCTGCTACAAAGCATTAGAGTAAAGATTGGTTTGAACAATTTAGAATCTCATATTTTCCATTACAAGTCTGAGCAGATACAAAAAAAAAAATTTTAAATATCTTATCACTCGTTTCCAATTGTATCTCAAAGCCCCATTTTTTTTTCCCAAAGACATAAAAATAATTCCAAAAATAAATAATTCCCCTTTGCACAATTTCAATTCTCACATACTCAAAATATTCAACACAACAGCAACATATAATAACTATATCGTCTAACACTTGCCACCTTTTCTGCGCACTTTCACTTAATATTTAAGTAATGAGCGCAGTTAGTGCTACCAGCAGACAACTCTATCTATTCTAAATATGATATGTAATATACAAAAATGCAGCTTTAAGTTTTACAAGGTGTGTATTGTGTATTATACTAGTTTTCCTTATACTTGTGCTTATTCCATAAAACGATTTTTATGTAACTATATCGAGTTCAAGCATTTACTCCTGCTACTGCTACTACTTCTGTTGCACATAAAAAATAACGAGCCATGCCAAAAACGGCACAAGACGCACAAAACACTTTTGCGAAAGGATGCAAAAAGGCAGGAAGTCGGAAAGGCAAGCTGTCCGACAACCCGTATATGTTTATAACATCCGCAAATTGTTCAAGATAACAATTATTTTACTGTAGCTTGCTGCTTGTGTGTGTTTCTGGGCATAACTACAACACACGTAGTACAAGTAAGATAGAAATTTTGTATTTCATAGTGCGTGCGTACGTTGTGCATTCAAAAAAAAGATACGTACACACATATGTGTATGAGATAGCATAGAAAATTATTATGGCAAACGGAAATAGCAGATTACAAGTGGAAAATATACATTGAATGAAAACCAAAAATAAACTTATGCATTATTATATGTAGTAAATGTATCTACTATATGTGTGTGTGTGTGTCCATGTGTATGGAAAACGCATTTAGAATGTGGTTACAAATCGTACACGTACTGTTCGGTTTACTGTGGTGGCTTGGCACAAGTGCTTAGGTGCAAACATTTATTGAAGTAATAAAAATTGTTTTAACGATAAAAAATATTTGTGCTTTTAGTTTTGTGTGGCTAGAAAAAATTAAAAAAAAAAAAAAAGCTAGAAAAAAAATTTATACTTAAATTTAAAAAAAAAAAAAGTATCTCTTTTATATTTAAGATACAGATACATTACAACATTATAGCTAATAAATACCTATATATAACATATAAATTCTTATTTCGTTCTGCATTCTTCGTCTTCTTCATTGTAAACTTTGAGTCAACACTTCCGTTGCCCCCGGGCGATAGCATCAACATGGCGCCAGCCTTATGGCAGCGTTTATGTTCACAGTAATCGGAACAAAGCAAAAGATAATGCAGACAATTTTATTTTGTTGTCCAGTGATTTTAAGCAAATAAATTGTTAGAGTTGAGTATGATTCCAAAAAAAAAAAAAAAAAGGACATATTAGTAAATTAAAGATGACAACAAGATACGCTATACTCGTATTTTAGTTTCAAGTTTAATTTGCTCATAATTTGCCGCCAGTTACATAACTTCTAACAAAGTTAATATACCCTTTTGTCGCGCACAATTTTACTAGAATGACGTCAAAAGCGTATCTTCGTATCTTTTAATATTATATAAATATTTGTTTGTATCTATACACGTGGCGGCAATTTCTACCAGCTCTAAAGTGCTATGTATCTTCTGCTTCTTATTATTTTTCTTCTTATGTACTTTTTGTCTTTATGAAAATGCCATTATCAGTCAGCAAATGAAGCATTAAAAGCTATGAAAATTCTTTGAAAGCTAAAAAGAAATGTCTACTAACGATTTGGATAGAGACAAAAAAAAAAAAAAAAAAATAATTAAGATATTTGTAAGCAAAAAAGGAAGAAAAATAAAAAGAAGATTGTGTGTAGACTCTAATTGTGACATGTGTTGAGAAAATTATGCTGGTTCATAATGGACAGCATTAAAATTAAATAAAAGAAAAAAATAAAAAGAAATGTTGAATACATTGAAGCCTTAAATACACAATATATTCTGGAAAAATTATGAACCCTTAGGCTGCAAACAGACGATAGCACAGGGTTGTACTTCCACTACACATCACTGCATATAGTTTCCTGTGTGAAAGCTCTGAAGATACGACCCTGTGCTACCGTTTTCGTCTCCATCTCCGTCTCAGCGCGCACTCTGTTTGCAGCCTTAGCATCTGAATTAGTCCAGGTTGCGTGTTTAAACGATTTTGTCAATAGTTTATTTGAAAAGTTAGAGCCATCATATTTAAAACTTAGACTCAAACGGTATTTCTCTAAACCCATTTTAAGTGATACCTTCTAATACAAATGTACTCAAAGTTTTCAGTTTTTGCATAAAAACTTAAAAAAATAGTATAAATTGTACCTAGGATAATAAAAGTATTCCAAAAAGTTATCTAGAAGTAGCCAGAGTCCGTGCTTTGGCCACCTCATTTGGTGTATGTTCAGATTGCTCCCAATAAGAGAGCTACATACAACCATAGATCATTGAACTTAGCAGGGAAACTTATTGGTCTTCAGATATGACTTGTAATAAGTATTTTAAAGTCCGTCGTTGAGTTGTGTAGTTGCAGTTGTAGTGTTGGCAAAAATGAATGATTTTTGAGTTACAGCGACTGCGACTTGAAAGTCACAGTGACAGCAAACAGTGATTAAATCGCAATTTGCGAAAAACAATCAGCGACTGCTGAACAAGTTCACTGTTCGCGAGTGATACCAAAGTCGTCGCTAATGAAACGGTTCGCTACATCAACACAGAAACCGACTTTTCAATTCATTGAAAAATAAAACACTGCTTTATTGATTTATTTGAGACTAGCAGATGATACCAGGCGTGTGCTACTACGTTGTACAGGCGTTTCAGCTACTCTTTCAGTTCTTTTTCCGTTTCGCATCTGTATGTTTTGTACAATTTTAGTTCTTTTTGATGGTATTTTTTACTATTTGCTTTTTTTGTTTGCAGCGGAACCGAAATGGACTGGGGCTAACTTAAAAACATATAAAAAATACCGTTTTTTTTTTTTTGATCTTACACAAAATATATTGCGGAAAGCTGAAACCAGCTGTTTTTTATTTTTGTTTATGTTAAAAAAGCAAAACGTTTGTATGGGAAAATTAGATAATCGACTTCTAAATTAACCGAATATGCATTAGGCATTGTTTAGTGGAATTTCAACTTACCTCCATTGTTCCCAAATGGAACCGGTCTTGGGGCCTCATCGGTTGGCCTGGTTTCAACGTAAACCGCGGACATAGAAACATTTTTACCATTCTATATAAATTGATTGCACAAAAATAATATATGCGAAAACGATTGTGCTCTAAGTTGTTTCCTTTGCAATTGCCGTTTTAAGTTAGTCATACTAGTTTTGAACGACAGTTTGACAGAAAACATTTTGCATTCTGGCGTTTATTGTACTTTTTGTATACGAAAATGTAACAATTTACTTCTTTGCCTAATAATATTTTTGTTAAAGTGCGCTTTCAGTGAATTAAACAGTTTGACGAATCGAAGTGACTGACAAATGTACCAACAATTTGTACAAGCGAATATGAACAAATCGCATAGAATGATAAAAGCACCAATCACTGATAAACAAACAGTTTCACTGTTCGCGAAAGAATAAACATAAAATCGCCGTCAACTGAACATATTCACTGAGAACAAAAAAATCGCAAATTATTTTCACTTTCATTCACAGTGCGACATTGCAATTCTTAATCACTGTGAAAAAATTTCAGAAAGTGATTTTTGGCATTTGGTCCGATTGAAACATTTGCGAAACGAGAATGAATTACAAATTTTCTACTCTCTCAGTTTTTCTCTTACTTTCTTTAGGATAGCTTTTCAAATATCTTCTAATGCTGTCTAATTTTGTAGAGAAGACAATATGTAACTATATTATCCTGATGCTGGCCCCTGTAGTTGACTCAGAGATTTTCTTCAATCAGGGGAACCGAAGCACAAAAAACATTTTGTACATATTAATCATGAATTAGTGCCATCAATATGTTTCTATGTATCTTATCCAACTAACAATTATGCTTTTCAATATTATTTAACTTAATTTCATATTTAACAAAATTAAATTATTTTTAATCTAATAAATTCAACATTCAAATTGCTATCAGCGTAAATCAGCTTTAATTAGTAATCTATTTGATAATATATAAAACGGATTATATACATTTGATTGCACAGATTTGAATAGATACAAAAGACAAAAATTCAAAATCAGATACAGATACATTATGTTGCACACACACACACACACACACATTCTGAAGACAAAACTCATCTAAAAAGGCAGAACAGAAGCGAAATTCAATTGAAACTCATTAATTTTTGTTACCAGAGTATTTTGCATATAAATTTGTTGAATGAAATTCAAATTTAATCACATGCAGTAAAAATAAAATCGAATTATGCATGCTGAGAGTTTTCAGAACAAAAAAAAAAAAAAAAGGAAGGCATTATGTGTAGAGAGCCTACAAAAAAAGAAATTTTGTCAAATATATCCTTGGGCTAACATTAGCTTAACAATAAATTTGGCGCAACAACAATGAATTTTATGCAGTGATTTGCGCGAATTTGTGTGTATGTGTGTGTGTGTGTGTGTATGTGGAATTGCACATGTATGGAAAATTAATTTTCCTGTGAATTTACATTGCTTCAAAAATTGCAAAAGAGTGATAGAACCAGAAAGGAGATTTATAAGTTTTAGGGAAAAAAAAAATAATAAAACGAGAAAGGAAAACGTTTAAATCGTGTTTGCTGTACTGCAAGATACCTGTTCTCAAACACTATGTACCTCAAGTTAAGTCTTATTTTAGTAACATAGTTTATACCTAAAACTTTATTCGTCCCACCCATTTTAGAATATTTCATTGGGACTAGAAAAAAGACCAATGAAGTTTTTTTTGCAAAAACACAAAGTGTAGGGGTAGAATTTTATGACGGCTGCCTCTTACAATGGAACTAAGGAAAGACCGTATGAGTCCAGGAGGAGTCTAAGTTTCAAATATGGCGCTCTCTTAAGTCTCCGAGATAATCGTTTTCATATGACAGACAGCTTGACAGACGGACAGTCGGGCGGACGAACTTAGCTAGATTGACTCTCCTTTCAATGCTGTTCAACAATATATATATCTTTATTACAATGTACCCGCAGCTTTACTCGGTTTTTTTTTTTTGCTTCTACTTGTCGACTAAATATATAAATTGGACAAAAAATCTATTATGGGTCTACCAATGGGTCCAATTTTCGGAAATTCTTTAAACACGCCAAATATATTTTCAAGCCATCTTTTAAATGCGCCCAGTTTCGAGTCTGTACATGTATTCATTCTAAAGATATGGCCTTTTTCAATTACAAGGCTCCATTAGGCATATTCCAAAATCCCATCTTAGTACTCACCTGACTAAAAAACGTTTGTATACCAGGTTCAAATTTCAGAAATCCCTTGAACACGCTATAATTACCATCTTCAAATGCGCTCAGTTTCAAGTCTCTATGTCTTTTCTCTTCGAAGATATGGCTTTTTTTCAAGGTTTCATTAGGCCCCGTTTTTTTTTTAAATCTCACCTTATTGTTCCGCTTACTCAATGATATATTAGTACAGTAAAAAAATTGGCCTGTAGGCCGATTGCATGAAATCTGTCAGTCAAAAGTAGTGGTCAGGCGAAAAGAGATTTATATATAGATAGGGTCTACCAAGCCTCTTTCTGCCTATTACATACATTTGCACAAACTTTATATAGTCTTTTCCCTCTAGGGTGCAGGGTATAACAAAGAAAAACGTTCACTTTGGTGTAACCGAAGCTCTAATACCGTCACTCATAATTATGAATAGTTTTTTTTTATGATCATCCGTGGCTTAGTTAAGTTATGAGAAGGGATGCGTCCATGGCCTGATACTATCAAGTTTTAGACACATTAATGGAGTCATATTTAAGGGTAAGGATGGAGATACTTGTGCCTGGTATAACATTGATAAAGTTATGCGCGGCTAGTGTTCCAGGGAAACTATTCTATATATTGAAGCCCCATTACATATCTTATCGTACCACCCACGTAAAATCAGTTTTGTTCGATCTGTATGCATGCAAAGGCATAAATTTTACTGCTTGCGGACAAAAAGGACAGAGAAAGGAACAGATACATACATACTACATAGTCGCTCTAAGCAAATATGTATATTGAAATAAATTATCGCTTAATATCGACAAATAATTTGGCAGCGGCACAAAGCCAAGAATGAGAACGTGTAAAATGGCATTAAAAAGAAGAAGCAGGACGTATGTAGTAACCTAAGCATTGATGATACAGTTTTATGTTGCTGCTGCTCTTTCTTCGTCGTTCATTTTATTTCTAGTTATTTTGGTTTTCTTTTCCTTTTTTTTATTTCATTCTTCTTTTGGCAAATTCAAATTGAATTCATTATTTTTACATACAGACGGACAGAAACACAACGGACACATGCTAAACGATAGAGCATAGCTTTCAAATCTACATACTACAAAATGATGCTCTTTCTAAATGTATCTCCTCAACATAAAGAAAACTACGAATGGATAAATAATGACATTAAACCACCATTAAAAACGAGCTTGCACAATAAACGGCATCAATGATGTACAACAAATGTTGCCAGCTAAAAACAATACTGAAATCGAAGACGCAGTTGTCTTGAAGTCTGAGAAAAAAAAAAAAAAAAAAAAAAAAAGAAAATAATCAACGCAAGCAAATAAGTAGTTTTGAGAATGAGAAATAATTTAATGATGACAACAAGAGCAGCCTTAAGCCTCAATATAGGCAAGTTTTGCAGTGTTAGTTGGTAGCATTTGTAGTGATGTGGAAGTAATACCAGAAAATAATATCAAATTTACGTTAACAAATGAAAATCAATTTCCGGCCAATGAACGTTTGAACGTTCGAACGAAAGAATGACTGAATAAATGATGGAATGCAAAACAATACGAGAGAGCATCATTTATAATGTAGCACAGATGTTTGGTCTGGTCTGGTTTGCTTTGGTTTGTTTTTGTCGTCAGTCAGTGTTAGAGAAATCAATTTTCCATTGCAATATTCTGACATGTCGGCCATGTTTTATTGAAAATGCCAAACAGACAGCAAAGACTATTAAGTGAACTCTACACTCGTCAATTTGCGAAAGGTTCAGAGTCAAAATTATAGAACAATTAACAATTGAACAAGATGTTTTGTTGCTGTTGTAGTTGTCATTATGTAGCAAACAAAATAGTGAACATTTTTAGCAGTTCGTAGCGTAATTAATTTTATTTTTTTTTCATGTTAAATCGTTTTGGTGTTCGTAAAGAAGTGATTTTGAGTAATTTCATTCATAAATAATAACAAACAAACATCCAAAAAAATCAAAAATGGGCGAAAGGTTTGCATAGAGGCTATGTCTAAAAATTGACGTGGCATCTTGGTTCTGACATA